>VXBO01011672.1:187458-209941 GCA_013400135.1 Rhinoptilus africanus | reverse complement strand
CCCGGCCGGCGCGGAGAGCAGCGGGAGGCCGGGCGAGCCGCTGAGCGGTGGGGCCGGCGAGCGCCTCGGGTTCCCCCTCGGCCCACGAGGGTTTGCGGTGTCGAAAGCAGGGACGTCTCCGGCAANNGCGGTGTCCAAAGCAGGGACGTCTCCGGCAAGGCTGAGGGCGCCTTCCCTCCTCCGAGTATGTCACAGCCCCGGGATCGGATTTTTATAGGAAAACTGCTGCCGGCTCATCCTTGGGGCTCGGAAGAGTTCAGAGCCCTTCTGGTGTTTTGTTCTGTAATCGCCTGCACAGGAGTCCCACCTGCTCAGATACAAAAGAGAGATGCTCTTCCTGCTTTTTTCTTTCTTTCTTTCTTTTTTTTTTAATCAGTTATTTATTCATCGGCATAAATGAAAAGCCCCGGTTTGAAGAATGAAAGAGGAAGGAAGCGGCGAGACCCGGCAGCCGGCGGGATGCGGTCCCTTTGCAGCAGTCAGTGGCGGGGCGTCCCGTCGGGCAGCGCCCATGAAATATTNCCGTGGGAATGCCTTCCTGGGAGGAAGGCGCAGACTTCGAGACGCGTTTGCAGCTAAAAAAGCTGGAGAGAAAAAGTCTTTGACGCGGGTAGTATCTACATGGGCTGTTTCACATGCTGTGTCCGATACAAAGCTGGTTTGTGTATTTACACGTATGCAATACACTGTGTATAATGTATATACAACAACCTGCTTGTGTTTTTATACACAGTATTTAGGAGCTGGGGTCTTCCTCCCCTGTTTCAGTCCTCACTTGCTGACCCCCCTGCCCCACCGCGGTCCCTGCCAGGCCAGGAGCCCACTGTGGCAGGCGGTGACAGTGGCAGGGGAGGCTGAGCTGTCTTTCAAGGAGCTAACACTACTGAAGTAGGCAAAAGCAAACTGCTCAGCTCTCCTTCAGAGACGAAGGAGGCAGACAGATGGGTTCCTTAAGTGTTGTTGAGCAGATTTTTATTTTTAATCCTGATTTCTTAAAGAAATAAGGCACATGCAAAGTTGCATCCCATGTGTATTTGCATGTGAGTAATTTTGTTGCCGTTGCTTTGTTAGTTCTGCACCCCATAAATTTTGGGTTGATTTCAACCAAACAGAACGCAGGGCAAATTGTAAAATATTAATTTTCAAAGAGATAACGTTCCTCTAAATTCTGTGAACATAGCTGGGCAGGGGAGAGTGCACCTATCTGCAAAGGAAAAATATGCAGCATACATTTCAACCGTTAGTATTGAAATGTCAACAGTGGACAGAGAGGTTATGCCACCATGTTGGGAACTGAATCCCTAGGGATTGGAAAATCCCTCTTTCAATCAAAATGTATATTCCTGTAGGATTCACTGGTGTCCAATAAGGAACAAATCTCAGTTGAAGCCTTTCATGGTAGACATGCATATTTCTCCTCTCTGATGCTCTGTTTAAGACAAGCCTGAAGCTTTGGTATAATTCAGTTAAAAAATCTGACAGTCATGAGACACAATTCCCTAGGAAATGAGGTTTCATATATGTCACTGCTTACAAAACTATTGGTCTTATCTGCGCTTTGCTTACCCTTTGTATAGCCAATGTGCTTAGACGTGCCTTTTTCTGGCTTATGTTACGAACAGGTAATTTCTGTAATACAGAGCTGACAAGCAGCTCCTTGAAGCTGCAGGCAGTTAATGAACGCACAGAGGAAATGATTTATAGTGTAGGCTCAATTACGTCGTACGTACTTTGCTGGGAGTAACCCTCAGCTGGGCTATCTCCTTTTCTTCTCCAGCATAACGGGCTAGGCAGTTCTTAAATATGAATGTACTTGTGGAAGCAGCTCCTGGTAAGGATGCAGAGACTCTCACTTCATGTTGCTGCTGTCTTAGTGTTATTTATCATCAATAAATTTCTCAGACAGCTTCTTTGGAAGTTGAGGCTCATTGATCTACCCTTTTACCATGCCAGCCATAACACAGCGTTTTTTTAAGACTGTTTTTGACAGTCATCTTTACTAAGTTGAAAACTTGAGCTGGCATCATTTGAATACTTTTGGAATTTTGTCTCCGACAACGTTGACAACAGCATCAGCTTTTAACTGAATATACTGTCTGACGAACCCAGGCTGAATGAAATGAGGCCGGGCCTTTCATTGCCACCTGGTCACCCTGTCCGTTTGCTGCCTGGGTGTCACCACTCTGGCGGCAGGCGTAGTAGCATCGCATATGAAGCAGGTTGTCCGTGCAGCTTGCAGGCTCCTGCTATGCCGTTCGTAACCCGTGCTGATCTATATTGCTATTTTTGATCTGTATAAACCGGATTGCCTTTAGGCATGACTCAGCTTCCTCTCACGGTTGCTGCCACCTCTGTGAAAGCTGAAGTGGACAGATGCCTCAGAATGGTAATCTCTTCAGCTGTCCGGCCTCAGTCTGCCTGCATTTGGGGCTCAACATCCTCAGATTCATCACTGGCAAATATAAAATGCTGGGAATGAAGTATAATAAGGCTGAAGTGGAGAGGATAAAGAAATGATTACAGAGAAGCTAATTTATTGCTTTACCTGAGACTTTTATCAGGATGAAAGCACTCTGGGTTAACTCAGTTTGGAGATTAGTTGGTAGCTTTTCTTAAATTAAAAAAACCCCCAACTTTCTTAATTCAACAAAAAGAAAAAGAATATCAAAGAATGTTACGTAAATCCAAATAGAAATCATAAAGAGGGTACTGCTGTGCTCATTATAAAACATACATCAAAATGATCCTGTTTCATAGTGAATAATAGATTTTGTAAATTTTTCATTTAGCAAAAATTACTACTTTAGAAGTGATGTTTTAGAATCAGTGTCTGTATTTGAGTCCCAAACTAGTTAAGTGAAAGCCGCCTGAGCAGGTTCTCGCCCTGTAACAAGGATTGCAGAACATTGCCAGGGGGCCTGATCCCCAGACTTTCACACAGCCTGTACGTTACTTGGAGCAGATCTTTAGTGTCTATCATTAAAGTTAATGCAAGAAGCATCCTTGTTCTGAACAGGAACAAAACCAGACCTGTATTTCTGCTTATAAACTTGGCTAGTAGCTTGATCCTGAAAAACCATAAATCAGTGAAGTAGCAGGGAGTCTGTACTATGATGCATTCGGTATACATTTTTTCCCTTTTATCTGAATGTTTCTTGGTTTTCATTCTGGCCTCATTTGCTCCGAGTTCAGAAATATTTAAATGAAACTACAGAATGCATCCCTTGGTAAAACATGTGAGTAAAACCAAGTTATTCCTGATGGCCTGATCCTGCTGTAGTTCAGACAGAGCAGTGCTTTACTTCTTGAGCAATCCCACACAAAATGGTAAGACACTGGAGGTATGAAGTATAGCTCAGTAGTCCTGATCCAAATCCATGGAGGTCAATAAAAAATGAGTGAAGTTGTTTGGCTTGAGCTCAGCATGAGCAAGGGTTTGCAGTTTATACTCAGCTTTCTGAGACACGTCATTCTGAGTTCGGTTTTGTACAAAAATGAGCATTATAGATCAGCTCTAAAAGTTTGAAGAGCTTGGGAAGTAACCTGAGCGATATGCTATGGGCAGCGTTGTGGTACAGACTTAACTATGAGAAATGAATTTATTCTAAATGCAAGCTAAATTTATGTTCTTGTTCATACGTACTTTAATACCTACTGTGGGGTGTGCAAAAGTGCTTGGTAGTCGTTTAATTTCAGTCTCACTGCAATCATTGGAGACACGCTCTGTAACTTCATTGAAGTGAAGGCGTACCTGGAGTTAGCACTTTTGGAAATCCTATACCAAGTATGAGATGGGGTCATAATAGCTGAGGGGGTTTTTTATATCTTTCAATAAAGTGTTTTGCCCTGCACTAAAATACGGACACTGGGATATGACCCAGGTACTTAAAATACCCATCAGTTCTCTTCAGATATTTAGAGCCTGATTCTGCCTGGGGCTGCACGTTCAGCCTTCCTATTGTCTTCTTTCCAAAACGGTAGCTATTTGCAGGAGTTGGGAGGGCAAAGTTTTAAGATCAGGTCAAAAATCAAAGTTGAAGGGTCAGCAAATGGGCCAGCATCTCCCCTTTCAGGTAGAAGGTAAAAGACTCCTGCGTGGAGTTACATCTTCTGACTGAATGCTGACTTAAAGCTGAGTGGTTCTTTGCAGCTCCCTAGCAAGCTGGCCCAGTTTTAGGAGCAGGCGAAGCAGGCAGTTGCCTAGAGCGACAGACGAAAGGAGGCAATAAAATCACATTTTAAGCAAGAAGGAGACCCTGTGACTCTTTGCCTGTTTCTGCCTGTTTAATGAGGACTCGATCCGTCCCCCAGGCGTCATTCTCTTCGAGCTGCTGAGGTGCTGAGACCAAGCAAGCTCCTTATCACAGGAACCATGGCCACGATCCTGTTGTTTGAACCTCCCATCTATTTGTTCTTGTCTCTGATTCAGCTTGATGAAACTCAGGGGAGAAACTTTCTGTGCTCCTTCTCCGCTCCTTTTTCTTGACAGTGCTGCATTACTTTTGCTGGGGTGGTTGGATTGGCAGGAGAGCAGGGACAGATGTGCTGAGACTAGAGAGCTCACAGAATTCATGCTTCACTAAAAAAACCCACCCTGTTATTATTATCCTTGCAAATCAGGAATGACAGGCTGCCTAGACTTACTGAGTTTATATTTATGTCAAGAAACTGATTGCAAGAAATAAGAAATGTCTTAGGAAATTTTACATGCATACTGGGTTCCTATAAGGACCTTTTACAACCATTTCAGGGCTCACTTAAACTACTTGATGTAGACTTCCATTTTCCTCCAAGTTTTGAGCACTAAAAATGTTTGTCTCCTTCCTTCCCCCCAGCCCCCAGTGCTTGTGCTCTGATACCTCTAGGCTTTTGGGGTGAATCTCTTTCATACTGTGAATAGGTTGATGTATCAGGCTTTACCAATGGATCGAACTTGACAGTAGCCCTCAGTCTCACTGAAAACATGGTTACAAGCTGTCACGGAGAACCTGTCCGGAGCGATGGTCATTTTGCTCTGCTGCTCTTCAGAGGAGCTCCTTGGAGCAGGAGGGCTTTGTGAGCTGACCGCAAGGTCTGAGAGATGAGGCCGTGTTGGTTCGCATCAGGTTCACAGGTTTATTGTGTCATCCAAAGGCATACGCTGAAAGCAGTGGTAGGTCAGCCTTCACCTGGCATCAAGATCCTTCATAGCAGGGTAGGAAATGGATATGGATTACAAAAAAAAAAAAAAAAAAAAGAAAATCCAGTCTCATAGTAAGAAATAAGAATTTGGAAAGCATATTGCATTTCATTAGACTTTGCAACTTTAATCAATCACTGTGTCACATCAAGAGGAGATTAATGGGAGGCAGATTATCCCACACTGGTCCACTGGAATGTTCTTACACTTTCTTTGAAACCACCTACATTATGACATCCAAAAGAGGTTGCTAAACTTTGGCCTCAAAAAATGACAAGTTTGAGTTCCTGTGATTTTTAGTCCAGGAACACATTTTTCCTGTGGGTGAGCCTGTAAGGAAACTCAGGTAACTTCTCCATGTTCTAGCAAAATTAATAATAAAAAAGTTTTCTTTTTCGATTTTGCTATTTTGCTTTTGAGTATGTGTTAAGTCTTCAAACCGTATCACTTTCACAAGTGCTGAGGAAGGGACTCCAACCTGAAATAAGATTTCCAAATACAGAGGCGTAAGGACAGTCCTGGTTTTTAAGAGCTGCCAAGCGATGTAATTATGCACCTGTGCGATACACAGATTAATTTGTATTTCAAGGAAAACAGGGAAGATAATACCTCCAAGCTGGTTAGGTTTGTACCTTTGTAAGCACAGTGGTGGTTCATTCTCACCTCCAAGTCTTAGTCTTATTTGCCAGCTGGCATTGACGCAAAGAGTTCTACTTTATCCTAAAAGCAGTGCACCACCAGGAATCTGCCTTAACCCCTGGAATGACAATGGTCTGGAAATGGAAGACGTCTGCATGGGTTTTTCTTCTTTTTTTTTTTTTTTTAATTCTTTTAGAGCTTTTTTTGTTTTCTTTGAAACCTAGCAAGGCAAACATAGCCTTTTCTCTTAAAATGTTTTAAGTGGCCACACCACGTCTTTATTTTTATCTCATGTTGCACTTGATTGAAAGGTTCTTCACAGCTAAAATAACATGATGAAGGCATGGAAATTATTTTTGTCTTGGTTTCTACTGGAAGCCTAAAAACTCCCTGTTTCTTCATACAGAATTAGTATTCTCGTGCACAAATACACAGTTAGATGTACGCTCCCCAAGGACAGGTGCACACACACATGCACACACACTCTAAAGACACACAAGGATGTATGGATTGCTAAATTCACACAGGGAGTATGCAGTAGTAAGATTTCCGAGTTAGCCATTCAAATTTGCATGTGTAGCTTTAAATTTTACCCTTTTGCACACATACATTATAGCAATCTTTAATTAACTGACCCAGTACTCTATTTTACCGTCCCTTGACATAACTCAGTGAAGAAAAGAGGAGTGTTCACTTAAAGAACAATATTCAGCTGTTGGTCGGTGTGTGTTTGGTGGCAGACTCGTGGATCGCTGTTCAGACCCTGTTAGAAGACAGAAGTAGTCTCTTTCTCCTGAGCTCTTCCATATAATTTCCCAAGCTAGTAAGTAGATAAGCACTTCCAAAATCCGACCCAAGCCAAAGAATGTTTCATTATTGAAGGATACTTGTTCCACTGAAGCAGGGGAAAATTAACACCTAGAGTATCAGAGTATCTGTTAATTTTGGATGCCCTCTCTGAGATACGAGGGACTCCATTTTTTTCAAAGTAACTGGTATTAGATACTAAATCCAAGACACGATTTTTATCACCTTCAGTTGTAGCTGAGAGTGTTGAGCATTTTTGTGGTTTAAGCTTCAGATTTCCAAGTCAGATGCCCAGAACATGAAGAACCTACAATTAATGACCACTCCTGAAAAATTTAAATGACTTAATTAGCATCCTAGGAAATCTGTGATGAAAGCCAGGGTAGAATGTAATTCCCTCCTGCTGTGGAGCAACGTTCACTTTCTTAGCCATGAAATGATCCTTTTTTTCCCTGTGATTCCTTGCCTCATTCCTGCACCTCCTAACCTCAGCTAAAAATAAAACAGCAGTCTGCTTTGTTTTACGGTCCTGCATCATCCTTAAAGGTTATCCATAGTTAAAACAAACCAGGCAAAGTATGCCTCCGTATTTTTTTGCTCCATGTTTTTTTACTTATTCAGTAAGCTGTAATCTCCCACCTCAGCCCACCGTCACAGTCTTCCCACATGCTCGGTCTGCTTCCCTAGGGGCTTCATCTTACTTCACTCTCCACTTCTTTATCCCATTCAGTTTATCTTACCCAGTCCTTTTATCCTTTTCCCAGATTCTTGTCCAATGTGCCTTTCTCTTTCCATTGCCCACCACCTATTTTTTCCCTCTTTTAGCTATTGGGCCTAGTCTCCCACTGCAGTCTTTTTGTGCAACCTCAGTGTCTTGTTTGTTTTCCACCTTGTCCTCATCTCTTTGGCCAACCACCTAGCACTTCGGACCCTGTGCTTTCTAGGGATCGTGACTTTGCATTGCTGTTTTGAGCTCCCCTTCTCCCCAGTTCTCCATCTGGCTTCTGTCCTCCCCTTCTCCTCCTCCTCCCACCTCCTCCAGGGGCAGTGGGATGGCCCCTGACCATGCTGCTCCCTGACAGACACTTTTCCTAGAACAGTAAAAAGGAGCGTTAGTCCTTAAAAATGTATACTGGTAGTGGTGACAAGAATGGTAAAGTTCCATATGGTGAGAACATGTGAGATGGACCTAAAGGCTTCTGGGTCGAGAAATTGCTTACGGCAGCAAAGAAGATACACGTTGGACTCCCTCGGAGGAAATGCAATCCAAATACAAACCAGAAAGTAAAGGAGGAGGAGGGACAGAAGGCTGAGATGTTTCTCTGCGAGTCTGTCCAAGTTTCTGAGCCACTGCTTTTGCATAGATTGTTATGGCAAGTAATCTTGGAATCGTATTTGAAACGGCAAATGGGGAGAGGCTGAGCCTAGTGAGTACATACGTGTCTGCGGCAGAGTTGAGAGAGGGCCATCTGCTGTGCAGGATTTTATGAGTGTTCTTCTTCTAAGTGAACTACACCTGCTGCACGTGTGGCAAGTGGATTTTAAATATTCTTGCTGCAAGGTTGCTGATAAATAAAGTTCAATAAAGTGATTATATGTGTGTGTTTAGTTATTTATTTATTTATTTGTGCACATTACTTGGAAAATAAAATCATTACTCTCTGATGTGTTTGTGCTAATAGAAAATGAAGCCATTTACACTCCATTGTTAATGTGATTTTATGGGATTTATTGACATGGCAAGTTTATTTTAGGCATATGAAGACCCAGGGGAGTGGGATTATAATAGCAACGTTAATTTATTAGTGCTAAGAAGAAAACAACCACCAAACACAAACTTGCTAAGCTTTGTTTTAACCTGCAGGGGTTCTAAAAAAGCAGCTGTCACTTTTTTAAGTCTTATTTAGTATGTGCTATCATTTTTCATCTGGCTCTTGAATTGATGCTGCAGCTATGCTGGGGGAAAAGGAAGCTCTCCACCTGCTCCAAGGCCAGAACAAGGTACTTCATCTTGGAGACAAGCACTGAGAGCAAAAGGGACTTTCTCTGCGTGAATCTGGTTGTTCTGCAACAAAAATGATGGCAGTGGATTTCTGTCTCTAGTCTACTGTTGCTAACACTGATTGCTGTAAGTTGATGGAGCATGGAGTGCCTTATTACCAAATGCCATCATAGACATGTTTCGCAACCGTTGCTGTGCCGCAGTTGTACAGTGCTGTGCTCTGAAGTGTTATGAAAGCCCTTAGGCAGCCCGAATGTAAAAACATTCAACATTTGCTGAAGAATCATGAAGACAACTATCATCATCCAAGGGGGAATTTTAATTTGAAATAATTTTAATCCCCAAATAAAATCTGTCACTGGGGTCATTGCTTCTGTGAAACAATTTATTTATTTTTTTTATAGAGGCATGAATAGTTTAGATCTATTGTTGGCAGTTAATCATATTTGGTAAGCCATTTAAATAATTCAGTAAGTCTCTTTTATGAGTTATGCATTGCTTATTGTAGAGAGTGGCAGAGTCTGCCCTGTAAGTAATGTATAAACTAGCAGATCCAAAAATGTTTCAGGGCTTTCGGCTATATGGTCTTATCGAAGGTCGCTGTCAGGGTGAGATCATGTACCAGCCCCTCTTCTGTTTTTCTCCTGAAGAAAATCCACGTCTTTGGGCCAGACGGGAGCAGCAGCAGGTGCCAGAGAGAGACAAGTGCCCTGACGCTCAGCAGCTGCTTACTCCAGGGACCGGCCTCTCACTCTCTCTTTGCCAAGTATTCTGTCAGCAGGTAAGTGTGCTGAACCTCTGAGTTAATGTTTCCTATCGGAAACATTCCTATCGGAAAACATTCCTATCGGAAACATTTCGGTGGTGCCCAGTGATAGGACAAGGGGTAATGGGCACAAACTTGAGCATAGGAAGTTCCACCTAAACATGAGGAGGAACTTCTTTCCCTTGAGGGTGGCAGAGCCCTGGAACAGGCTGCCCAGGGAGGTGGTGGAGTCTCCGTCTCTAGAGACATTCAAAACCCGCCTGGACGCGTTCCTGTGTAACCTGCTCTAAGGTGGCCCTGCTCTGGCAGGGGGTTGGACTAGATGATCTCCAGAGGGCCCTTCCAACCCTATGATTCTGTGATTCTATGATTCTATCGCCTGGGCTGCCTGATGGGTGCACTCGCTCCTTTTTTAGTTTTCCTGTGCAAGAGAGTTGGTGGCTGGTCTTCCAACAGTTTTCTCTTGTTTGTCTGGATGCCAGCTGAAACCAGTGGGATGGCTCTAAATCTTTTATCAAAAACTACTGTCTAAGTAAAATATTTACTTTGAGGTGCCCAACTACCCACAAAACCCCTAGAAATAATAAATTCCCCCCACTCCCCCCAATTCATTTGTTCATGGAAGCACACAAAAAGCATGCAAGCTGAGGAAAAGTGCCTTCCTCCAAGGACGTGAGTCCTCCTGTTGATTTCAGGAGGAGGGAGAGCACAGCTGGAAGCTGGGATGAAGCCCTCTGCTTCCTCCCAGCTTGTGTCTTGCTTGTGCACACACAGTTAAATGAATTGCGAAGTCTGAGTGAGGAAGATGATTCCCTACAGGCCAGCTAGGCTGGGACTCTTGCCCAGTTTTGCTACCCACTGTTACGGGTGCCCGGATCTGCTTCAGGCAGTCATTGGGCATATTCACCCCACAAATTCCCATGCCTACAGTAATTGTGTGGCTTTGTAGTGTTGTAAAAAGTATGCAGTCTTCAGTTTGTTACTGGGTGTTGAAAAACGTGTTGTGGTGTGTAATAATATGTAGCTAAGTAAAATGGCTTTCCCTTTAGGTTTTCTTTGGCCCAAATACACGTTATGTATTCTCTTCAACTCGCTGAAGGAATTGTCTACTGAATGAGGCATGCTCAGGATGTCAGGATTTAACTCCCAGGCCTGTCCAGGTTTCCTGTGCAATGACTAAGCAAGTCAATTAGGACTAGATCTGCTGAGAAATTTAAGGATATGACTGCAGGTGATCCCAATCCTTCTTTGGCTGGTCATGAATCTTTAGTTCCATAGTTGCTAATTTAGGTTGCTCAGCCTCGTGGCTTCTGAGAACGTCTTTCCTGAGAAAGGAATTCTGCCCATGGATGTTCAGGAGGCAGGGAGACAAAGCTGGGGCTGAGGACTGAATAGCTTTCGCTGTAACTTTATATACATAATTTCCTCAGTTGTAAGCTGTGAGGAAGCTAAGACACAAGATGTAGTATCTCCTCACCTCACGGGGATGCTGGAAACATTAGAGATCATGAGGAAAACATAAATATGAGCTCCTCCAGGTATGACTGGATGTCCTTACAGATTTCAGTGCTTGTGATCTGTAGAAAGGAAGAATTTAATTTAAAAAATGGAAATAATCTAATTTACCAATCTAATATACCAAGCCAGAGTTTGGCTAAGACAGTGGACTTAAGCTACTGCTCCTGAGATGATTGCATTTGGTACTCTTGTAACGCAAGTGTGCAAGACGTCATTTAGCTTTTTACTTGGAAAATAGCATTTTGATACACATCCTGTGCTAAATTCGTCCCATGGTATTGAATCAGGGAGAGCAGATAGGCGTTACAAGTTACCATGGCACCTCCTCGGCGATTTCCACTTCATGCTTCCCTTGAGGAGCAGTTGCTTTTGTGCAAGTACCGAATTTTTCACAACACTGCTTCCTGGGACAGGGTGTTTGTATTACAGTCCTATTTACATTCCTGGGCCTGTCCACATCTGCAGAGCTGCTTGGCAAGTAATTTGGCCACAGTTTGGTGGTATTTTGGGTAGCCAGCACTACGGAGGCTTCTTGACATAGGGATGGCCCGTATTTAGGAATGAATTAAAGTTTCATTCTTCATATTAAGGGTGTCACAGAGGTTGCTTGCTGCTCTCCAGAGGAGACGGGCAGCTGAGCTCTTCAGGAGATAAAAACTCGCTGTCAAATAATCTGTTGAGCAAATAACTGGCCGTGCCTTCGGAGTGCAGTGATACCATGACTGTTCAGAGAAAACAGCACTGGAAATGTCTGACAATGGTAAAGCCTCACCAACTTTAATCTCACAAGCATATTACTCACAAACTTAATTAGTATCACAATGAAATGCATAAAACTGTTTATTTCTGTACGCTTAAGCACTTTTGTGACATTTTTGCAACAATGTAGAAATAGGTGGCACCTTACAGCTATTACGTTTTAGAGCCTTGCTGTGTTTTCTGGAGACACAAAGATGGTCAATGGAGTTATTTTTTCTCACCGTTGTAAAACTAATTTTATGTGTATTCCAAGTAAACAGGATTAGGTTTAATTAACTGTAGTTTTCTTAAGTGGGATTTAATTTGCTATCACATATATGCTATAATTTATTTAATGTCTTAATGGATACTTACATTAATGTTTTTTGGTCCCACCTGCATTGCTTTCCCTTGCAAATAAACATCCGTGTTATAGTTAACAAATGAGTGGATGCTAAAGACCAGAATCGCCTTTTCTTCTGTGGTGCAGAATGATTTTGAAAGCCAGAAGCGACAGCAGCAGAAGGGCAGGCACCACTAAGTTACAGGGAAGTGCATCCACATTCAGTTTGGGTTGAAGTGCACTTTTGAGATGTCTCTCCCAGTTGTCCCCACTTACTGGGTTTTGGCTGGCATCCTACAGTAGTCGTGGAGTGGATGAACTGGATTCTTTACAGCCGATACTAAACTGAAAGACATGCATTCGTGGCATTCAGCCCATGGGGCCAGACTGGAGATAATCTGAAGTAAAATATCAAAAAACTGAAATGTGTGTGGTGTTGGTGACAAAACCTCAACAGTCTAGAGTAAAACTAGTGGTCCACACTACTTGCTAATGTGGATCTAGCTAAAAGGAATCACAAACTAGAGTCTTTTTCCGTTGATGATTTCCAGAAAACAGGGAACAGAAAGTGTTCCTGATCTATAGAAGACAAAAGTGAGGATTTTTATTTTTTCAGTAGTCAGAAAAGAAATAGCATTCTTATGCATTATTACTGATTATTTAAATTGCACTATTTGAATTCCTGTGCACTCAAAAGATCAGAAATAAGGATGCCAGGAAATAGTTTAATCTGCTGCTCCATTTTCACTCTGCTGCTAGATAATCAGTTTTTGATGGAAAATGTGGCCAAAGTATTGCCTCCTTTACACTCAGCACCTTTGACTTCTTTAATTTTAGTTTCCTCTGTTCCACTGTGCTGAAAATATGAAATCACTCGTCATGAAACTGAAATAAAGATGCTTCGATTCAGCTCAGCTACATACATTGCCTGCTTAGGGCTGTGATACATGTACTGTGTGAGGAGGGCGACATGATACACCAGCACATAAACACACTGTGGTGATGATCCAAACTGAGGAGCAACATCCGCTTCAGTATTGCTATTACATGAGTGCTATGACATTTCTCAGGTCGTTTATTACATGATAATAATATAAATATTATGGCAAATATTTAATAACTATTTAATAACATGTAATAAGTATTATCATAATATGTGGTGGTAGTAATAATATAATATTATAAATATATGAATATAATGCAGTGAATAAAGTCAACATTTAGCCTTATAAATGGCAAGTGATTTTCCCTGGAAAGTTTTTCACAAAACTTTCAGCTCTTAAATTCCATAACAGGGTGTCCGTAATAGAATAAAATGCAGAGAAAACATATAAATATACAGCACAGTCTGTATATTTAATTCCTAATGAGAAAAGGTAGAGCAGGTTCCTTAGTTCCAAACCAACCAACTTTTCATTGGCTTCAAAATCATTTTGGCTGTATAGATTCGGCTCTTTTGAGTCCTCGCATCTGCCTGACTTCCATCAGCTGGGGCTGACTTCTGTCTCTGGCAGGATGTACTGCACCTCCAGCAGGATTTTCATTATGCTCACTCAAATGGCCATTTCTTCACAGGACATGTTCTTTTCTCTGAAATCCTCTTTTCTTGGACCCTGCAGGAAAGCATCAGAGTGAGACATACCGTGAATTATTTATTGGAGTGACTGGGTCAGGCATGTGGCAATAGTTTATTCTAAGTGCGAAACAGTGTGCAGTGAATAGAAGCAGTTTTATGTGATTTTCTGCTTATAGTGGCTTTTCAGCCTCTAAGAACCAAAATTGAGAGTATATTTTGAAGTGGAAGCTGGAGTGTTTTCCTATTTTCTGAGTTAATATGAGCTTTATGTGTCTTTAAAGCACAAGGCTTGGGAAGTGCTCTTGTTCTGAGGTGCCTGCCTCGGAACAGCCGAGTGTTCAGCTGTGCCTGCAGTTTCCAGAGGAGGAGCACACAACTGAGAAATGAAGATCTGCTAGGAAAACACGTTGTGGGAAGTCCAAGCGTTCAGGGAAAGAGGCTCTGAACCTTGAACCTCCTCGTGGATTCCTCCGCGAGAAGGCCATGTGGGAGGGCTTGCAGAGGAGGATCTTGGCTGTGCTCAACAAGAGGTCTCTTTGGGCAAGGACAACAGAGGAAGCCTGGGAGTACGTACTGCTGGGAGGGATCCTGGGAAATAGTGAAGCACGTCAGGTTGACCAGTGGAAGAGATGGCTTCCCATCGATTTAATAGGCTAAGCCTGCAGTACTATATGGGGAACAAAATCCTGTTCCCCTGGTACTCATCTGGAGGTGGTGGCGGAGGAGAAGTCATAAGCTTTAATGGAGGCTACCAAATGGACTTACTGGGAATCAGCCAGTTTGCTCTGCTTGCCTAGGATATGAATTCCTTAGAAAAAACGGGAAAACATATTTGAGGACACTGTAAATCCAGGTAGCGCATAGCTGTCATTTATTCATCAGGGAAAAAAAGAAAGGTCTATTTTTGTTCTTGAGCAATCTTTTCACTTTCCTTCTTTTAAAGCACAATAACAGTTAATGATTAATAGACACAGTCTGCAGTGCTGCCAGCAGGAAGCCAGCCTAAGTGTGGAGGAAGTCTAAATAATTGAAGTGAAAAGGTGACAGAGGCAGCCATTAGTTATTCTGGATAAGAAAGTCTTCATTGCCTGGCTATTTGCCCAAATAAAAGGGAAAAATCACCATTTGAGTAGTGCAATCTGTAGACTTCATGATGCACTTCCCTTGGGGGAAAAGAAACGACGGAGCTCAGTGTTTCTAAATTGGTAGAAATTGATGCAAACCCCCCTCATTTTTAATTGCATTACAACACATTAACAACATAACCAGCTCGTCAGAAATAACTGGGCAGCATTCCAGAAAAAAACCCTGAACACCCTATAGCAGAATGAACGATGTCGCTCTGGGCACTTGCCTTCCCAGAGTGATTCCCCTCCATGGACATCCTGGCAGTCACAGGACACCCTGTACACTTGCAAAGAAGTTCAGTAATTTTTAGAGCTGAGCAAATCAGAGTGGCAAATGTTGAGCAGAGAACTAGCTCATCTTCCCAAACTGGGTGATGAAAAACAGAGGCATTCAAAATAAACAAACACTTTCCAAAGAGCAAGCTTTAGTTTGTTTGCTGAGCTGTCCATTCTGTAGCTTTGTGTCAAGGATGTAAGTGGAGAATATTATTTCAGATTCTTGTCAGGAGAATAAGAGGATCCTTTCCAGCAATTTTTGAACAAACTGTGGATTACTGTCTCATGTGACACTTAGTATGATTTAGTTTCCTTTCACTTCTTGCCATAATTTAAAAAGTGCCTTATCACAGGCTGCTCTATCTTCTAAAGAAAAAGTTTTCTAAAGCCTAATTAGTCCTTTTTCCACAAGCAGGAACAATAAGGCAATTGTTGAATTTGTTCGTTTAACTGGTGATGTAGAATGAGAGGGTGGAAGCAGTAGCTACATCCAGCCCTTGAGAGCATCGCATCCTGGACAACGCTGTCGGGACCTGTGAGGTGATTCCAGCAGTAGCCGTACTCTGTGCAGTGAAAGTCCCTGTGGTGTAACAGCGGAGCTCTCTGTGAGCTCTGGCAGTCTGGGATAAAGCCGTGGTAGTGTGTATAAGGAGAATCATTCAGCAAAGTAAATTCGAGATCCTTGACTGTGTCAGGATTTCCTGAAGAATTTGTGTCTGGTACTATCCTGCCCTCTTGATAAGGTCCTGGTGCTCATTCTAGGGTGCTGCTTGCTGATTATCGCACTTCTCTATAACTTTTCTAAGAGGAGAATGGTATTGCTCACACTTTTCTTTTGGCTCAGTGCTTTTGAAGGAATGCATAGAGTTGATCTAAATTAGAGACTCAGTGCAGTTGAGCAGCCAGGTAGGGGACTGCGTAACACCCTGGTCATAGGGATGACTCTGGTAAACGCTGTAAAGATTTCAGAAGTTGGTTGCACACACTTATTTGATGAGTATCTCATCACATCTTGGCTCATGTCAGACAAGAAAGACTCTGAAGCTAAAAAGATGTATGAGAATACACTAGAGACAATAGAAAAGCATTTGGTCAATACATTGCTATAATTCAAGGAAGCTTCTATAAAAAAATCCCTTTTTCCTCTAACATTTTTCATTGTGTCTTTCACTTGCAGGTGGCAATGAGCTAACGCCTTTTCATGTTGAGATTCTCACTCTTGGAGCATTTTATTAGGATCCTGATGCACGTGGTGTGTGGAGGATAAGAAATGGAATTAATTTTTAGCACTTTTTCATCCAGTAAGTCCAGAAAGACTTTTTTTTAAAATCTATAATATTACAAGCAGATCTGCCAAACATAAGCATGTACTTAATATCCCGGTGAAGAGGGTATTGTTATTGCATAGCTTATTTCTACACTGGTATTTAACTATTTACACACGTTCACTATGCTTTCGTCAAAGGGGAAGTTTCTGACTTTGTGTGATGTTAAGTGACTCTCCACAACCAAAGCTGTGTGTCTGCTTGAGGAATTCCCGGAAGGTACCGAAACAACATAAAGAAGGTTAGTAAAGGTTAATGACCTTTTAAAGGAGCTTTTAAATGAAGGTGAACCACAAATGTATTTTGCATTCTTTTCCCAGAGGAGTAGCACTCAAAGATAATAATACTAGGAACAAAGACTGAAGAGGGAAACTGGAGTTAAGGGACTTTATTTGAGAGCAGAAAATACTAGTGATTCCTTGGATGTCAGTGAGAAGGAAGGATGCCAAAAGACAGAAGAGTAGAGGTAAAGTAGCCAGCAAAGTTAAGGAAGAGAAGGTTATGGAGGAGGAAAGAGGCCGTGGCTGTGGCAGGAGAAAGATGGTTGAATGCACAAGAGTAGGAAGAGCTCCACAATCCAGACTTAGAAGCATTTAGCTAAATTTCAGACAACTCTTGTGTATAAATGAAAGGCAGTGATATATTCTGTTGCTTATCTAAATGTGAAACATCTAGAATAGTATTTCCTGGAGGCATTTTGCTTGCAGAGTCAGGATGTGGCAGCTACCTTCCCGCAGTGACAGTCAGCGTAGAACACTGCAGAGAGGCCGTGTCCTGATCCCACCACTGTTTCCCATCTATTAACACTGGGATGATTTTCCTTTCCCCGCTTAACAACTCTGCAGCAAAAGGCAGCTGCAGTTGAATACCAGAGCAGTGCCTACGGGCAGGGTCTCAGGGAGGCGTTAGAGGAGGATGTGAGGCAGGGACAGACCTCCTGCCAAAAAACCAAGCAGCTTGGAGTATGAAGGAGGGACCAGAGCTTGAGGGCTTGATCTGAGACCATCTGGGTCTTAAAGAAGGGGCACATCTAGTCCTGATGGAGGGTGAGCTGGAGACTTCTGTTGCGTTGTGTTTTCTGAAGGAAAACTCGTGTGTTTACCGTGGTCTTTTAGAGGAGGTGGAATATTATTATTTCTTTTGAGCATCAGTTTTTATGCAGACAGTTCGTATATTTAAGCTGTTGACAGCAGTTCTAATGCTATTTCTAATAGAGCTAAATTACAGAATAGAGGTGTCATTTTTATTCATTAGACAACACATTGTAACTCTGCAGTGATTCTGAGTGAAACTGGGGAAAAAAATTAAAAACGTGTGTGACTTGTTTTGATTGCTATTTCTGTCATGTTTCTTCTTTAATCCTGATTTCTCTTTCCACTATTTTAATACCTTTGAGTTTGATAAATAATTTCTAAACATAGAAATGATGAAAATACAAGAATTATCTGTAAGACTGCTTAGATTTTGCACTTGGTGAGGACAGTTTTCATTAAATTTCCACCATATTTACAAAATACTCAGAAGGTGATTTGTTATGTCTCCTGCACTTCTCAACACATATTTTCCTGAGCTCCTGTGACTTCTGGAAGTCTGCTCCCATTTTGGCACATGAGAAAATAATGTACCAACCAGCTTGCTTAAGCTGATGCGAAAGTCCGTGTGAGAGGTAGGTACTACTAGATTTCAAATCGCAGACTAATATTTTAAACCCACATTTTAAACAGGTCAGTGCTCAACTTGATCATCATAGTAATTTCAACTTGACTTCCTCACATGAAGCTGACTAAAGTAATATCTTCAGTGCATTCATATCCTTAACTCATTCTATTCTCTTGTACTTTTTTTGAGGTAGGAAAGGTGCTGCAGGTGCCTTCTCCTTTCATTTTTCAATTGGCTTGCAAAGGAGTTTAATCATTGCTTTTATTCACTGAAGAGTGTCTCCATCTAAAGAGTTCACTGACTGACAGAAAGGTCAATGAAACCATAAGGGAATCATCAGTGTTTCCATTCCACATCCATGCTGTCAAGTGTAAAGGCACTCTTGTTCTATCTGCTAGTGAGAACATCCTCAACGCTTCTCAGAAGGAAAGGACAGTCTTTTTCTCTGTTCAGTGGAAGCCGCTGTTTTTCAAACTTCTCTAGATTCAGACAAATAGGCCTAACTGTAGGCTTTTCTGAAGATCAGCTGCTCATCAACAAATGTGCAGGGGTGGATTAGTTGTTAATAAGCAAGGTCACTGATGAAGGCTGCGTCCTTAGCCTCTGTAATTATATGATGATGGGAATCTTTTTCCAGTTAAGAAGTGGACCATAACCATTTTGGTTTTGAAATTTTCCAACTAAACTTTTAAAAACATTTATATATTTTCAAAATTAAATATGCTTTCTATACCTTGGAGCTATTTGTGAATCTGAAACTCTTGTCTAATTCATGTTGGTGAATAAAAAGGATGCTGAATTCACTGAGGTGCTGTCTAAAAGGCCAGGGTTTGTGGTTTTGGACGGCGGCAGGGATTTTAGATTCCCAGTTCCACTGCAGAGCTAGAGTCCTGGGTTATTCATCAAAAGATATGCCCTGAAATTGTGGACTTTGAAAGAGCTATGCTCCTGACTTTGGGAAGGTCCTGGAGACAGGCACGCCTGGACCATTGAGGGCTCTTGATTCCACTAGGTTCCATGTCCTAGAGCACTCAGTCAGCATTTGGCAAAAACTTGTTGAGCCTGAGATATTTTTAATAAAACAGTTTGTGTTCCACACATAGACGTTTTCTGACAGGCATTCATCAGAACATTTCCAGTGAGTTTAATTCCTGAGTAACGGGAACCGTAAGATTTCACCAAGCAATCCTACAAGAATAGGATATATTTGGGTCAAACTGCAGCATGCATCTTCAGTGCTAAATTAATATCCTCTCTGCTATTGTTAGTCTAACAGCTCATAGCTAGTCAAAGCACAAGAGAGCTGATATTAAAAATTACTGAGCAGTGGCTAAAACAGCCAGAGAAGTGGTAGTATGTCATGTAATTAGCTTGATACTTGAAGAAGCACGGTTACTACTTATTCAAGTTATATATTTTACATATATATAGAAAGCCACTGTACTATGACTTTGGACAGATTTAGATGCCTTTGTCTAGTCAGAATTAAATGCAAATTTTATGAGAAAAGTAACCTTGAAATGTCCAACAAAAAATATTCAGAATGTTCAAGTATTCAGAGTAGAGCTTATGAGCAAGGATGATTCTCTATTGAATTAATTATAAATTATGTGGGCAATAACTCAAACATGTTTCCTTGAGGAACCTAAAATCAGATTTTTTTTTAAAATACTTTTACAGTAGATAGCTGTAGGTTTTCTAAGGAATTAAGCTTAAGTTCCATATTGTATTATCACTGCCATATGGATTATCTTTGCCTCACCCACCTAGACACCACAAATTGTTGGTGACAACATCTATAGCTCCTGCTCTGATTCTGTGCTAGATTATTTTAAAATAGAGATAGCGGTGTTTCAGAATTGCCGTCTGTAGACGTGATTCTGCAGTGGGAGCACAGCCTGACATAATAGCATAGCTACTTTACTACATTGCTAGAAGGATAAGATTTTAAACACCTGTTCAGATAGGAGCGATACATTTACTTCTCATATCTCTACACTGAAAACTCATTTTGCTCCAAAGATAAAAGTAGTTCCTCCTGCCAAATCCCCGAACACCCTCATTTCCACCCAGGAACCTGCTGACCCCTCAGAAGCAATCCATTCCTCCCAAACTCAAATCAGCTGGTTCCAGATGGAACAGGTCCATGCACCGGAGCAAGTTTTTGAAGAAGGTGATTGGACTAAAACTACGCACATGCCCTGGTTGCCACTCTTTCAAATTGCCCCTAATATATCAGTCGGTTGAGAACAGATACTTACAGGGTTAGTTGTAGCCCGCCCATGGGAGAAAAAAAAAGTATTCAAAAAGTATTTTTACGAGAACCTTGTCAGCCCTATTAAGAGGTTATAGACCAGAATGGAAAAGGTTTATTCAGTAGCCAGAGAGCAAGTCACAAATATGATGGAGGCCAAATGAAAAACAATCGTCTGGCTTGATCTCAACTTAGTTGTTATATTAGGTGTCAGAATTTTCATTGTGTGATTGGATGACTCCAAGACTAGTACGTGGTAATGCTGCGTGCTCTGTTAGGCGCATAAGAATATGGAGTTGAGATATAGATAATGCTCAGTCTAGCTGTGGGGAAGAGCATATAATGCCTAGACTAATGAGAGTGTCTTTCTTGAACTCACACTGGAGTAAGCTCTGCATGTAGCAGGCCAGACAAGTCATCTGTAAATAATATGAAAATGCCTGCCAGGGAGATATTCAGTCTGTAGAAGTAATTCATACTCAAAAGTCCAGAAATCAGAATTTAAGGGGCTACAAAAATGTTTAATTCTCCTGGGAATATCTTTGCTGTTATAGAATCAGACCCTTTATGTTGACATTCAAGTTTCTTTTGCGTGTCTCTGCTCTAAATGCAATTTTGTGTGAGGGTTTTGTTTAGAAGTCAGAAAGCTCTGCAGAAGATAGAAACAAAATCATTGGCAAGTTAGATATTATTAAGCTAAATCATACTGTGTGGACGTTCGGTGAAAAATTACTCCAGAATTTACTGTGGTTCTTAAATTAAGCCTGTAGTAAAAAAGCAAAATTATTTGCACTATGAGCAAATCAATTCATTTCCTATTCTGCAGGACATGCCTATAGCAGGAGTAATTCTTCAATGTCAGTTTAGCAACAATATTTGTATCTGTCTGTACACTTCTTCTGAGATAGAGCTGGTAATCCATCCCATTAAAGGCTTAAATACCACTTTGATGCTAAACCATATTTCTTTATTCCATAAATATCTGGTGACACCTATTCTAAACTGAAGAGAAGTGGAATATACTGCCTAATATGACATAGTGAGCTATGAACTCAGAGCTAATGAGCAATGTCAAAGTGTGTCTTTTTCAAAGCAATTATTTTGATAAAACTTTCTTTAACACATTCTGTAGGCCTATAAAAAGACATGTCAACCTTGCAGATACCTGGCACAAGTTTTTCATTACTACAGCTGGCTTTAACAGATATAATGGGTAAATTTTTAAGTTTTACTTCAGAAAATTTTATCAGTGCTGATCCCAGCAGAACAATGAATGTAATGCTGTGTAGTCAAAGCACTTCACTGAGCATTTATCCACCCACCTTTTTTGTCTTGACCCAAATCCCCAGCTGCAGTGACCTCTGCAGGGGCTGGGCCTTTGGGGTTACCTGAAAGGCAATTAAAGACTAACCAGGAACTGTGTGTCCGCTTAACCATGGCTCTTCCAAAGAGAACCTGTGGCACCTTCTTTTGAGAGGCTCTCATTAATTTCAGTGGCTGTTGCTTCAAAGTCTTAAAGTACCTTATCTCCTTCTGCTCCCCAAACTGGACCAAGCCTTGTTCCTCCCCCCTGCCCCAACAGCCCAAAACCAGGGTAGATAGTGCGGATGGGCAAACTGGCCTCCTCGATGTTTCCTGGAATGGGTTTTGTCCAGTCAGGAGAAGGTACTTATGTCTCAGGCTTCTTAAGATAGAATATGGAGTGTCAGTAAAAGTGGCATTGTTGTGGTAATTGTTTTTGCGTGCTAATAAATGCATTGTGCACTTGCTTCGCACTAACATAGACATTTCATTTTAATTTGATCTTCTCATTTTAATTTGATCTTCTTAGTATTGGTCAGAGGAATAAATGTATAATTTTTTCGTTAAGGAGAAATGCAACAGAAACAAAGTTAAAAGGCATTTGAATGCACTGACTTTGTATTTATCTCATAGGATTTTACCTGAAGAAAAAATACGTGGATTGTATCACTGTCAGATTTCTGTCCTATGTAAGTCACGAGGACAAGTTCGGTCAAGGTAATATATGTAAAATACAAGACACATATTATTTCAAATGCATGCTGATGTTTATTGAGACCTTGCAGAGTCATCATTAGATTTAATTCAATATAAAGGTCTTTGATAGCAAGAGCAGCAACTCTTGCAGTGCTGCTATTGCTGCTTTGGGGATTTTATCAATATTGCTAAACTTTTATGAAATCTCCAGAACTATTGCCAAGGAAAAGAAAAAGCTGGAGCTCTCAGATTGTGGCGTCAAACCAAAGGAAAATA
>VXBO01011672.1:135175-187444 GCA_013400135.1 Rhinoptilus africanus | reverse complement strand
AATGGGGGGGGGGGAGGGGGGGATTGTTAACATGTATCAGTATGTGCTAAGCGTGCTATATAAAAGTCATTTCAACTTGTCATCTATTAAAGGCTAGGAGCAGGGCAAAATGAAGGGGAATTTACCAATGACTTCACATTAGAGACTGGTTAAGTCTGAAATCCTCCCTTTGACACGCTTTGGATACAAAACTTATGGGGGTCTTTTAATGTTATTCACTGTGTATCATCTGTTTGGAATATAAGACATCACCTCAACTGGTGTTACTGTTTGACAGTCCAGGTATATTTCTGAATGGAAACTCATGAAGCTAATTTCTTTTGGAAATTGTGTAATCTTGGCGTTTGTGGAAGACTGTATAATTTCGGGTGTTTTTTTTATGACACTGGCATGCATTAAAACATACAGTGGTATGACATAAAGGATCTGTTACTGACTGCATACTTTCAAATGAATGAATGTGAACTCAATACATATGGCGTGTCATTTTCCAGCAGATAAGCCAATTTTTGTGCTATTTAATTCACCAAGAGGTGGCAGCCTTCACTCAGTTCCCTCCAGACTTGTCCTTTGATGCAGGCTGACCAGATGTGCGTCTGGCATTGACAGGCATGAACAATGGTTGGTGGATGTCTAGAGATGTATCCTCAGGCTGTCTCCACACTGTTGATATTCTGTATTATTGATTTGATAATAAAATAACTGGAAAAAGACAAAATGCATAGGAAATTAAGTTTTGAAGAAGAATGGGCACTATTTCACCTTTGCTGCCATTCCCAGTCCCTGCTGAAATCAGGATTGGAAGGTTTGTTCTATTCTTCCTTGGTTTTGGGGAGAAAAATTTATCTGCTTCTCACTGGAAGTTCCGGACAAGGATAGGTACTCGATGCATTCATAAGAATGTTCATACAAAACATTATTAAAAATTGATTTGTGTGCTGTTGTGTTGTTACATATTAATTATTTTTAATGCAATTAAACTTATCAGAAAACACCACATATTACGATTTCCTTCTCTCTGAAGGAGGAAGTGTGATGGCCACTCCGTGCCATTGTAACAGATGTGTCAGGATGGCGTCTGCATGCCAGACAGCTGTCAAAACTGTCCCAATATGCCCTTCTTAGATGACACACGGACAATATATTGGTGATAATGTTTGTTTGTTTGTTATTTCTTCTCTCTGGGTAGATAGTATGGAAAATCTAACATAAAGAGTTCAGCTAGGATTTTTCTGGGTTAGTTTTCTAAGAGTCAAATATCTAACTTTAACCAATCATTTGGGCTGTCATCATTCATGAAAGAAAATATCTCCACAGGCTCTACATTGCATCCCAAGAGGCTTTAGAACATATTAATTGGATAGCTGGTTAAACATGCCCATCTCTCCCTGCAGACTGTGGAGGAAACATATGTTGCCAGTTTAGATGAGATCTGAATTTAAAGAATTAGTGAGACATCCTGAATCTTTCTGCCTATACATTCTATTTGAAAGCAGGCATTAATTTTCATAACTCTTCTAAGGTCTTGTGGACATGTGTGTGAATGAAAAAAGCACAAACGAAATACTCCTCTGATCTTCATTGCCACCTTCTATATTAGGAAAAGGTGGTGGGAAAAAAGCACATCCCATTTTTTTTTGCACATTTTGGACCTATCAGAAGATGATGTTTAGTTATTTCATGAAGATTTTGTAAAATTTATGGCTAACTGAATTTTCTAAAACATAATTAAGACCAAAGAGTATCTGAGGTAGTACTATGTTTTTTGAGATTCTGATTGCTTATGTTTTGCCCATTGAAGCGTGTAACAGCTTTGATTTTAGATTTTGTGACCTATGAGGAAGAATACTGATAGAAACCAGATTGAGATATGATGCTCTGTTTGTGATTTAATCTCCCATATGCCTTTTGAAAGCAGATCAGTCATTTCCATCATCATTTGCATTAATAAAATTCTGGAAAAAGCATGTTAGAGAGTGATTTCTCTCTGGGTCACAACAATTCTTGACATTTGAAGAATTCCTTCGGTGACGGTAACACAATCATCACAGATGAAACAATGGAAGGGCAGAGGAGCTGGCAGAGATAAAGCAGACGCAGTGACTGTGAGAGTGATGCAGCTGTGTGAGCATGCTGCCTGTCTCTCATTAGATCACAACACTCATCCCCTCTTCCCGTGACCTAGACTGGCACTCTGCCTTCACACATTGCTGGCTTTCCTGTCTTTGTGGAGGTCCTTGGAAAGGTGATTTAAAACACAGGGTGTGGCCTCCAGCTTTTAAACTCTTCCCCCATTCCCTGGTCTTAACACTAGCAGTTTTGAGGAAAGTAGATGTATTTTATCTGTGATGGGGATGCTCCTCCTAGTTTTCTTATTTCTAGGAATAAGATCTGCAGTATATGTTTGTGCTAAGAAATCTGAAGAATGTTTGTAATTTTCTTAGTCTTATTTGTGCACTTCAGAGGCTTCTCGTTCTGACTGGAGACAACATATGTATGTCTTACGCTATTTAAATAAATGAATGCCTGGGCTGGAATAATCTGTGCAGGGATGAAAAAGAGAGGAAGGTTAAAAGCTAAATGAGATCATTCAGAAGATTTACAATCAGCTGTGAAAGATGTTTCCCTGCACTAAAGCTAATCAAGACAATGAATTTTCATGTTTGTCTTGTACTGGAGAGGAAATTGAATCAGACATCTCCTGGGGATTCCTTTATTATTTGTTATTCACACACTGGCACCCACACTTTTTCAGCTGCTGGCAATAAGATAACTTCGATGCACATATGGTAGCTAGGCTTCTTGCAAGAAAGTGAAGAAGCAACGTTTCCCAACAATCC
This sequence comes from Rhinoptilus africanus, assembly GCA_013400135.1. NCBI lineage: Eukaryota > Metazoa > Chordata > Aves > Charadriiformes > Glareolidae > Rhinoptilus > Rhinoptilus africanus. The sequence continues at coordinate 184,604 of VXBO01011672.1, read as the reverse complement.
CACATGGATGTTATCTCATGAAAAGAGATCGGGCACTTAGATAAGGAATGTGTTCATTTCCTAGCTGTGGGGAGGCCCCATTTCATCAGCTGCATGGGACGGATTTGGGCTTTACGATGCCTCGTGGGCTGTGTTTTGTTCTCGCTGCTGGGAGCCGGGGAACAGATGTTGCCTGACATGAAGAGCTGGTTTGTGTGGCTGGGTTGTGGAAGGGACAGTGCTTGTGACTAGTGGCAAGAGGCGAAGGCTTGCCACCCACAGCAGGAGCTGCACTGGTCCCTGTGGCAAACCGTGTCTGGTGCAAAAACGGGAGACACTCTTTGGGCTGAGTTCACTGAAGAAGCTGCTTTCCTTCTGCTTTGGGAATGAGGAAGCAAGTCAAGGCTGCCAGGTGACCAGGCTGCATGAGGACTCTGTATTTGTAAATCAAGGAGAACTAAAAAAACACACACACAAGAGCATTATGCCCTTTTTTTAGACATAAGCCTGTTATTCTCATGCAGTTTCACCTTTTTTTTTTTTTTTTTAATAGGGGCAGGAAATGAGAAATGACCCTTTAAGTGCTGTGCTTTGGGTAAAAAGAGAGACTAAAAGCAAATAATTCAGCTGAAGCTATAAAGTACAGGTCCAGCTAGAGTTAAATCTGGCTCAGGTCATGTGGTTTAGATTAGTCTTGGCTGGGATTAATTTGCCCTGGTGCTAGCACATCATGTTTTGGTAGGTAAGACTTACTCAGTCAATTCCTTTCTGGTATTTCAAGATCCATACACCTTAAGCCAATTTTTGACTTTTCATGATCTACGAAAGGTCTAAATCAGTAGAAGACTGATTCAGCAGAATTCAGCCAGTTCTGGCACATGGAAATGTCACAAAATAACTGTCCTGTGTTTATTATGTCCAGAAGAGATAATTAGGACATTTTTTTTTTGCTGCAAAAAGAATATGAGATAGTGTTTGATTAAAGAAAATGTGTTCCAGATTGCACAGAACTACAGTTTTCATAGATCATTTAAGAATAGCTAAAAAAACCCCCAAGCCGCTACTTCATAAAAGACCGTTACCTCAATAGAAGCATTTTTTAAAAAGCAATGCCATTAGCTTTCTCTAAGTGAAATGCCTATGGAAATCTGGCAAGGTTTCATTAGGATTTGCGAAGTTACTGACATTCTAGGTCTTTCTAAGCTGTGGAAACCAATTGAAGCTGCTATGGAGTCATTGCACGTAAAGAAAACACGAGTCAGCCCTCCCGGCTGCCCCATGGAGCAGGTGTCCCCCGTCTGGCCCTGATAAGGTGGGCAGCCCAGGTGGCACCCCCGCCTACAAATGAGGAGAGGAAAACCATGCTGATGTTTGCATGGCTTCCTGGGGTTTACCTCGTGCTCTTTGTCTCTCCTACAGCAGCAAATTTGACTGGAGAATTGGTTTGCTGGCTCTGTTTATCTGAAGGGACATACAGTTGGATATAAGTTTCTGTCTGCTTCCTACCTGGATGCTGAAGGAGAAAAGGGTAAGTAGGAGCTCACTTTTCTGGGAGATAGGAAAGAACAACAGGCAGATAAGAGTGCCTAGGAAGGGGCTATGGGTTTCTTATTGAGAAAAGCTCTAGGAGGTAGGGTTAGAAAAAGTAATTAAAAGGTTATGGGGGATCCTGAATGTGTGGGCATGTTTATGGTGTTGTAGTACACTTCAGCATGTTCTGGTTTTTAGTCCTGGACCTAAGAGAGGTACCATGTGAATGTTCCTGCCCCTTTATATAAATTGAGAGGGAATACATGACTCTATCAAGAGAAGTCAGGGAGAAATGTCATTAAGTGTGCAGCTACATGAGAAAAGAAGCTGTAGCTCATCTGTGACAAAGTAGGTGTGATCTGCTGGCTTGTGATGAAGACTTTTCCATGGAAATAAAAGAGGAAGGAGGACAGAGTGGAGGCTTAGAAAGGGATTCCTAGGTAAAGTCTTTATGATTTCCCTCTTTAGATGGTTTCACTCCATAATGTCTGTCCTACTGCAATATTGCAAGGCTGCCCTAAAAAGGGAGTACGCAAAGGCTGAGGAAGTGCTTTCCTGCATTGTAGGTTTTGTAAAGCAGTTATTATTAGTAAAAAGGGTTACACAACTACATATCTGATACCTTTGTCAAGTGGCAGTGCCAGAGGTATTGCTTTGATTCAGAAAGAGGAGTCTATGCAAAAGTGTACAATTCAGTCTGAAAAATATCTGTGTGTTGGGTGTCTTTTTTTTTTCCTTAAAACAGCTGGAGCCCTAATACTGTAGTCATATTTGAACAAGCTCTCCTGTGGAGATGCTTTTTGCTAATGCACATAATACTCTTCTTTAATAACTGGGAATATCTGTAAATTGTGGGGTATTGAACAATCTTCCCCTCCTTCTCTATATGTGCACCCCATGCATGTTGGTTTGCTGCTAGTGTGGTGAGATCACCTTGGATGTCCCTCCTCCTTCCCGCAATAAGGGTTTGTATGGAAGTGAATTTGGCTCTGCAGTGTGCTCACAGCCTCTTTGCATGTGGTAGGAGGAAAAACCAGATCCTTCCGCAGAAGAAGGTAAGGGAGAGGAAGACTTGCTTGGTTTTTAAGCCAGTCAGTGACCACTGAGTTGTGCTGATAACAGCTAATTATCCCCACCTGACCATAGAAATGGAGGTGATGTGTACTTCTCGCTGGCTGCTCTCTCAGTTGAGTGTGTTTTACTTTGTACTGAAGTCTCGTTTTCCTCTGAAGCAGGTGTGGTAAACCCCTTTCTGGTGTGAGTGCTGTTCTTGCCCTGTTTGCTCAGCCGTGGATCTGACTGAAAGCTTATCCCTGGGCTCTGGATGAGTGAGCAGAGCCCAGTGATTTAAATTTTGCAACAGGGAATTGCAGCAACTTCTTGAAGAACGGCCTCTGTTTTTGTAGAATATACTTCTCTGTGTGGTAAGTGCGAGCTTGGATGAACCAGTTGTTGAAAATTGGTGCAGATAAATCTCTTTAAACTGCTCCTTGATGGAAGGAGAACCGGGGCTTAGCAAAGCCTCAAAGTTGTCCTTGCAAGTATAATGGAAACACTAGCATGCCTAGTAGCAATTACAAATTTCAGGAGTTGCAAGCAGCACTTCCAGCTCTAGCAAACCAAATATCTTATGTTGTCTATGGATGCCCATCCCTTTCCCATGCCTCTACTATGTCTGCAAAATAGCTTTGTGTGGCCTACAGGTGCTGGAGTTGAGTACTTGGCTTTCTTGCTGTTATGGCTTTCAGGTGTCTGACTGTGCTTGTGCTGTAACAGGATGTTTAATGTTATGAAGTACATGGAAATTAGCCAGGTGCTGGTGCAAAAAAAGTGCTGTCCCCAAATGCTTTGGATGTACTTGAGTGGAAAATGGACCAAGCAATTTCCCAACGAGAGGGAGAGAGAGGTCATTGTTTAGATGTCACCCCGTCTATAAAGGATTATGCAAAAAGCTGCCTTGCATAAAATTGTATTTTGCTAAGTTATCAATAAAACAAATATTTATCTCAACCTTTGTGTATCTTTCCCCCTGAAGTTGCAAAGCGCTCAAATACCGTTTATGAAAGCTTCTTATGGTAGAGTTAGTGTGAACGTACTTTTTGAAATAAGGAGTGAACCATACTCAGTACATCAGGGAATATGGGCATCACGAACTCTAGTTTCTTACGTTAAGGTGCGTAATTGTAATATGCATTGATACTAATGGTGAAGAACTCTACCTGTGAACTTTCAGGGAACAGGGAAACTGTATGCTTTTGGGAGGTAATTAATACAAAAAGATAAGAGTAAATCGCAATCTCTGCTCCGCCCCCCCCCTTGCCATTTTTCAATAAAATCTTAATTGTATGGGTTTTTTTAAATAACTCTTTTTGTTGGGGTGGTTTTTGGTTGTGGTAGAAAAATGTATGTAGCATCTTATTTAGATTTATTTATTAAGACAAATGACGTGAAAGCTCTTGAACTTGTACCCTGCTGTAGCTACTCCTGTGACTTATTGAATTTCCAAGTTATGTTACTGGATAAGAGCTCTGCCTTGTTTAGATCCCTTCCTAAAGAGGATTTGTGCAAGAGGAAAATACTAGACCTGAACTTAAATCTGTCTTTGGGGAAGGATTTAGTAGCTTCATGCGTGTCCACTGTATCTTTTCACTTCTTCCTGTCTTTACTGCAAAATATTTCAAGGGAATCGATGACTTTAGAGTGTTTGTAGTGCAGTGTGGATTAACTGGTATAAAAACAGTTTGGAGACTCAACTTTAATCAGGCAGAATCCTGAGATCTAAATTGACCTCTCCAGTTACCTACAACATGAAAGAGAAATGAACTTTATACACTCAGTTTGTGTAGTTCTTCCTAAACTGACATGAATTTGAGTAAAACTAAAAAAGTCTTCCATACCTACAAACCATGTTATTCTTAAGAAATGCCTTATTTAGTACTTTTGGTTGACAGTTATGGATCTTATCTGTGAAGCCAGTTGATGCAGTAGTCATAGTAGACTTGAACAGCCAGGATACGGCATCTTTGCAGGATGCCTGAGGAAGCCTCCTGCGGAAACAAGTCACAAATAAAGTATCATCTTGATTTCTTTCAAGAGAGTGCTCTAATGACCGTTGACTGGTATGCACTAGGAGTACAAAAATGATTGGGTTATCATAGAATCATAGGGTTGGAAGGGACCTCGAAAGATCATCTAGTCCAACCCCCCTGCCAGAGCAGGGTCACCTAGAGCACATCACCCAGGAACGCGTCCCAAAACAGTCAGGTTATTCAGAATGCTATGTGAATGACTTGCGTTATATTTGGGGAATATTCATTAGACTGTGAGCATATTAATAGTGTTTTTTGGAAAACTCAGAAAGATGGAAACTGTTTCTAAATTTTCACACAAAGATGCATGATATAGAGAAACTTCTTTAATCACAGGAACTGACATGCTATGGAGGCTGCATTGTGCTGGTCATGCAATGATAAATTTTTATCAGTTTTAAGGTTTCCCCCGAATGCTCAGAGCAATAATATTTCAAAGCATTCCTGAGGCCTACTAATGAAGAAAATGGTAATGGGTCTCAGTGATGTTGACCTTTGAAGAAAACTCAAACTTGATTTGAAGAGGAGCCTTAAGGCTTTTTTCCAGCCCGTCAAACTTGACCTTTCATCGTAGTCTGTCTTGTTTTGAACACAGATTTTTCACATATCTACGTATTCATGTCAAATGAATGCTCCTGATGTCAGTTACTGAGTTAGGTATTCAGAACAGAATAGCAAACACTTTTTCTTAGCTAGCAAGCATTTTGCACAAGATGCAATCACCTAATAGAGAGTAAAATCTCATTTTAGCATAACGTCTGTTGGGTATCATATAAGGATAAGTAATGTACATGTTGGGATAAGAAGCTTTAAAAATAGCTTTGGTAGTAGAATAAGCAGTTTTAACTTTTATTCTTCCTATGCGCCTAAGCTACGGAAGTCTGCATTATTTCTGTCTCTGTAAGGCTGCTTTTACAGGGCCAGATGGTAGCCTATGAGATGTGATGCAGCTAGGGAGAAAATGGGCCCTCATCACAAGCACCTAGTCATGAAAACTTAAGGGCTGTATTATCTTGGTACAAGTGTGCAAATAAATCTGGAGTAACCATAGTGCTGATGGGTATAACTGTGCTGGCTCCAACATACTACTTTGTTTGCTAACCAGTGACTGAGCTGAGTGTGAAGCTAGTCCTTGTCTTCAAAAAGATGATTTTGTGATAGGTAAAATAAAGCAGGTGTGCTTGCATTTTTAGCAATTAAAACCTTGCCTTTGTGCAGCAGGTGTTGTGCCAAGTTCAGTGGTGGAAATTTACCGATATTGAGTAGTTTTGCACATATTCTTAGAATTTTAGCTAGTAAGATAGCACTTCTGGTAGATAAATGGACATTTATTGCATATGTGACCACTTTGAGATTTAAACTATGAGTGAAATAAAGGTGTTATGGTGGGCTCACATCAATCTGTAGTTTATATTCAAGTTCTACTTAGATTTTCATGGTAAACTGTTGAAAGAAGTTTGCAAGAAGGTAACATGCACTTCAGGTGGTCCTCACCCTCGTGTGTTCTTCTGTGCTTCCATGCAAATTGTGCTCTATTGTTTGAGATTTCACTAATGTGTTCAAATGTATGTACTTCTTGTGACTTTCTGCGCAATGTCCTGGGTTGCAAATCCAGAGTTTGTATTACAAGAGATTCATTGGTAAGGGAAAATGGAATTGTGAATTCTTTATACACGTGTGCTCTTCCTTGATGGTTCTAGCTGAATGGCTTTCCGTAGCTTCTTCCTATGCTCTTGTGAAGAGGTAGTCTATGAAAGCTCTTCAAAGAGGAACTGCGTAAGCCTCAAGTTCTCTGCCAACCTTGTATCTGGTGGGGGAACCCTCACCACAGCTCCCCCTATTCTCCGCATACAGTTCCTTCTGCTGGCTTCTAGTGCAACTAAAAGGTCCTTTAATCCCACAGTTCAGTCTGCAACTCCGTGAGTCCTATGCTTTCCATACTCTCATTTTCTCGATGCATTTCTAGTGGTCTCTGTGCATTCTGTGTTCATCCCTATAATCTCTTCTGCATCCCATTTGATAGGTTGTCTAGCCAAAAGACAATGTGGTCAACAACTGTTTCAAAGCTTGTGCTTGTTGGCTGCTTATCGATACCCTTAAAAAAGAATTTCCTTTTTTTTTGGAGAGGGTGATGGCAAGATGGCTGAGCAAAGAATTAGATTTTTACCTTGCTGCTGACTTTCCTGAAACCAGAAGGGACTTAAATTTTCTGAGACAGCTCTCCTTTGACAAACTGAAATTGGTTGGGACTCTAAAGCTTACCTTTTTTTGTCTTCTAAGCCATTTAGTTTTTCCTTCCCTTGGGAGATGTTCTGGTTTTGGTGAAGGATGGATTATGAATGAAATAACCAGCTTCATGATAGTCCACTAACTATAGGGAGAGCGGATCCCAAGTCTTAAAGTCATGCACCTAAAGCTGCCTGTATCTGTGCCAGGGAGTCAGAATCCCAGCAGGTGATGTCTGACAGGTTTGCAGGCAGGTTATTTTCTTTAATGTCCTGAAGCCACCAGAAGATTAATAGAGGATGCTCATGTCTGTAGGGAAACCTGTGAGCTTAAATGAGACGGCTTTTGAGCTGAAGGGTGATTGTATGTGATTTGCTTTTAGGATTAAGACTGAAGACAGGTGAGTATCAAAGTATGTATGGTTTGTCAGTTGTAAACTGACACCTCTGAGAACTGAATTGGAAACAAGAACAGGTTTCAGATGTGCAATTCTATCAGGGCCTCCAAATAAATCAAGGGAGATCCCTGTAGGTAGGATTTGAGAAGCCTTAGAGCAATATAGGTTTATTTTGTTAATCTAAACTGGAGCTGAAGTAGTCCTCTCTGACCTTGCATGGATTAGTTTGCAAGTACCTGGACTCATAGAGCTACTCAGAGAGCAGCTGGAGCGTGTCCAGAGAAGGTCAGTGAGGCTGGTGAGGGGTCTGGAGCACAGTCTGATGAGGAGCGGCTGAGGGAGCTGGGGGTGTTCAGCCTGGAGAAAAGGAGGCTGAGGGGAGACCTTATCGCTCTCTGCAACCGCCTGAAAGGAGGCTGTAGCCAGGTGGGGGTCGGTCTCTTCTCCCAAGGAACAAGTGATTGGACAAGAGGAAACGCACCAGGGGAGGTTTAGAATGGATCTTAGGAAAAAATTCTTCCCTGTATGGGTTGTCAAGCATTAGAACAGGCTGCCCAGGGAAGTGGTGGAGTCGCCGTCCTTGGAGGTATTTAAAATGTCTGGATGTAGTGCTGAGGGGCATGGTTTAGTGGTAACTTGGCAGTGCTATGTTAATGGTTAGACTCAGTGATTTTAAAGGTCTCTCCCAACCATAACGATTCGAAGGTCCTGGCTGGCTGGAACCACAATGGGGATGCATCATTGTTCAGCCCATGGGAAGTGGGAGACCAATAGCCGCCCGGTTCTGTGACAATGAAACCTTGCCAAGATAGCCGGTGCTATCCGAGCAGGCTTTGGAAACCACGCTGAGCTCTGTGTTGCTAATAGCTAGTTCAAAGCTATCTACCATACTGATTGCAGATTATTAATCAGTTTGCCTGCATATCTCTGAAAAGTGACGTGTGTCTTGCACATGGCTTTTGTGCATATCAAATGCAAGGTTAATGTTTTGTGACCTGCAGAGCTGAGCAGGAGGAAGGAAAAAAGTAGAAATGAGAAACTGGTGCTTTATGTATTTTGGAGAGGAGCACATTTGGGCATGGTTTTCCTATTTGAACGGGATATCAGTCAAGAGGTCATTCACGTGGAATTGTTTGTGCGTATGAGCGAGGTGTAAGGAAGCAAGCTATGGATGTAGTCATACAAAGAACTTCATAGCTGTGGAAATAAATGCAGAATCTGTGAAAGTGAATGTGCTTGACATAGAGAAGGTCAGGTGCTTGTTTAACTGATGATATGTAAATCAATAAATCAGACCAGAAAGCATACCAAACTGGAAATCTCAACCCTGGAGATCAGTGGGAATGGAAGTATTTAATCTCTATTGCATGACTCATCATTTCACAGACTTGTTTTAGTCAAGAGTTAAAAAGCTAGAGGAATTATTGATGAGTACACCACCACACTGGCTTTCCAAGAAGAAACAAGTTATGTATAAAGACAACGTAGCAGCAAATTTAAATGCAACAGCACAAAAGGGGAGCTATATTAATCCTTTTTTATTGGCAGTAAACACTTGTAAAAACTGAAACACTTGTTAAAAAAGTGCTAATTAGCATTTCATTTCCTCTTCATGAAAAGCAATCACTCAGCACTTCCAGTATATTATAATTAAACTGGTGAGAAGTACTTATACTCTTATTTAGAGTGAAATGCATATTTGGACTTGTATTTGTCTAACTGGCAGTTGCTGTATCACTATGGTCCGACGTAGTCAGAAAGCTGTTTTTTTTAGAAAAATAACAGTAAGTCCTAATAGGTTGTGTGAAAAGAGATGTTACTTAAAAGAAAAATAATAAAAAAAATCATCTGAGCGAATTAATATCACAACTAAATTAGCAATATTATGCTTATAAGTAGATGAAGATGAGTTGCCAGATTTGCCTCTTGCCCCTGCCAACCTAAAGTTACTGTAAAACTTCCATATTAGTCTTTTATCTTGCAATAAAAAATAACCCTCTAGACATGAAACAGGAGGTGTGGAAAAACTGCAGGTTCTTTTCTACTGGTCCTTTTTTATAATAGTAGCATTTGAATATCGTACAAGTTTAATCTTTAGGTTGTATGAGGCAGCACTTCAATTCTGTACTTAAAATAGCTTCCAAGTGACTTAATCTCTTCCTGGTATTTTCTGCAGTTGTTGAAAGCATATAGGAGTAGCTGAAAACAATGATGCCCTTATTCTAGGGACTGAAGCCATTTCTGAACTCACTTCTGTGTCTACTTAATCACTCTCCAGGAAAGGCATTTAAAGAGTGGGATTGTTTTCCCTGTTTTTGTTATAAAATAAATCATCCTTCTTGCAGGCCTGTGAAGTACTGTATTCACAGTACACATGTTTATGCTCATTTAATCTCTTAAACTGGATCAAGGAATTAATTTCTTACAGGATTTGTTGGCAACTTTAACCTAAGAAACCATTTTTCACAGATCATGTTACCTGCTGATGTGAGCAGCTTCAAAAACTGAATTGTGAAGAGCTGGCTGAAGGTTTATCCCTACAAAAGAAAGGAAGAATTATAATTCTGTAGTATTACTGAAGAAGAAATGTATGACTAGAGGTCACGACCCTGGTTCTTCATTTGTTTGCACCCAGTAGTTACTTAATTAGAAGTTAAAGTGATTATTTGCTGCTGTTGCTTTGATTTGTTAAGTTTGTTGTCAACCTGTACATGCAGAAGTGTGTTCATGTGAAGTGATTTACACTTCACATGAATAAATCCAAGCCAAGTTTTATCGTGACAGTTCAGGAGTTCTTGTAGTCACAACTGAATGAGAACGCACCCCCACAACTACTGCCAAGTTCCTCTTAATAGCTAGAACCTCCCTTTGCTGTAGGTTTCCTGCTACGGTGAATTTATTGAATTCTGTGTCTGTGCAGTACCTAACAGGGCTATGTCCTGAATCATGTCAAGGACTAATAAAATTAAGTGACAACAACTATCTGCTTTAGAATGAGGCATTAGTTCTCTTTGCCCATACCGTACCCGTGACACTGCAGTATTTTCCCAAGAACTTATTTCTGACTTGGCTCTGGTGAGCTCATGACCTAATTCTAGATATGGTTAGTTCTTGTGGCTTTACATAGTGTAACTGCAGCTGCTATTGTTATTTGCGTAAACAGCAGTTTTTGAAGAAGTTTTATTGCTACTTGATACACTGCATTCTTGGGAAGCTGTGGTCTTCACCAGAGGTAGAAGACCATACAAATGTCTTCCTTGTGTATGGAAAAGCAACAGAATTCTCAAAGGTGCTTCCAGATGGCCTAAGTGCATTTGCTTTGAGTAAATTAAGTAGCGTAAAAAAAAAAGTCCAGTTAATTCAATAACAGCAGACTTGGAGCCATTTTTTTAAAAATAGTTAGAACATTTGGTAGGTCAACAGGAGTGTGCTGTAAAAGCCCTGGAGCAAATGACAGTGGAAGAAAGATTAGTAGCACAAAACATATAGTCAGGGAAATGATCAAATACTGGTCACTGTATGTCCGATTCGTGGTACTTGTGAGATCTCAAAATGTGTTTATTTTTTTTACATAAGTGTAATTGGCGCCTACAAGCAAGCTGTGTTTATAGAAAATGTAAATAGCAAAACTCCTGATTGAATGTAGGGTTTTGCACACCTGTGACTAAGTGGTGATGTAATGAAAACTCCTCATTAGTATCAGGCAACAAGAAAACCACCCTGCTCTTCAGAAATGTGTGACCAAAATCCCAGTGTCAAGGTTTTTTTAACCTAATGATATCACGGCTGGGTTGTCTCAAAGGCAGTTGCAAATACAGCTTGGCATGGAAGGTGATGAAAGTACAAACTTTAGCTGTGTGAAAGTCAAGTAGGAAGCAATTGGATGAACAGATTTTTAGAAACAAAAATGGAATTGTCCAAAGGGAGTGGGCATTCCTCTTCCTGTTGGTTTTTTTACCGTAGTAAATGTGTCTGCTCTGCTTGAGCCAGGAGTGTGAATTGCCTATAGGTTCAACTTCCAGTCTAGAGTAGGGGTATTATTGTATGAAACAGTTTAAGCAGGAGGAACCTTGACTGTGTTCAGTCGTCTTTCAGATATACTGCTTCATGTCTTCACAAATGCATGAGTAAAAGGCAAGGGGCAGGGATGGGGGTTGATACAATCTGCCCTTTCTCCTGACTTGCTGTCTCCTGTATCTGTAGAAATTTTGGGCTTTTCACTTTTTTTTAAAAAACAAACAAACAAACAAAACAAACAGACAAAAATCAAAAACCCCCCACAAAATGGAAATCCCCAGAAGTTTTTGTACCCAAAGTGGTTTTACCTTCTGTGGGTATTTTCCTCCCTGGAATGGCTGGAGCTGAGGACAGAGGTGGAAGGAGTGTGCCATGGCATAGAAGTCTTGAAGTCAGTGTCCCATCATTCTCTTTTGATCTTAAGAGTTGCCTTTTTTTTTTAAAGGTGTAAAAATCCCTGAAATTCCCTGGAACTTCTAGTGAAAAAGCAAGGTGGGTGTGAGGTAGCAGCTATGGCCAGCTGTGTCCCCCAGCTGGTGGGTGGGTGCCCGCCCAGGGGGTGTGTGCATAGGACAAGGTAACTCTAGTCCCTGCTGCCTCTTCTACCTGCCTCCCTTTCCTGTAGTCAGTAAAATGGGCTGGGATTATTGCTGTAAGACTGGGAGCAAAAGTAGCAAATCCATTTGCTCAGGCTGAACTGGGGGAGGAGGCCTAAGGTTCGCTCTGGGACCTGTTGCTTCTGAATTTCTTCTGTTGCTTATGAATTTCTTTCTTGTTATGTATATTCATGTTCTCATCTGTATTGAATGAATTTTTCAGGAAACTTCATGCTTTGATAGTATCACTTCTTAATTTACTAAGTTTAAAGAGGATACAGATGTTGAAACGAATTGGAAGAAGGTCCAAGTGTTTGGAACTTTAGGAATAAAACCTCCCTGATAGACTTTTGGAAGCCATGCAGTCTGTGGGTCCTCTTAAAGCCCTTACAACTAATCTATCCTGATGTTTAAAAGACATTATTTTGAAATGTTAGAGATGTGACATCAGCCGAACTGAAATATCAAAGAAGGCATCAATGGAGCATTTTAAAATACTTAAATTGTAACCTTACATTGACTGTGTTGCCACAGGCTTGCTGTGAGGTGACACAGATAACTAGTGAAGTTGGTATCAAAACAAATATTGCAGATTCATCATAAGGCACAGATGGAAGAGCAGTTTTGGCTAGTGGGAGAGACCTGTATCTGAGGATCTAATTGGTATCTCAGCCTTTAGAGTGTGACTGGATCACAACTCTGGATGCCAGGCTGAATCTCAAAAGCTGATAGAATTGGATCATATATGTGTAATAAAATCTTATTGCTCTTTCAGTTGGTTTTGTCTGGGTACATATTACGTGGGATCACATTCTCAAGACAACTTCGTCACCTATTGTAATTACAATATATTACTTACTGGCACATCTGACACTTTCTTGTAGATTTTCTAGCTGTTCAGTTTCACATACATGCAGATATATATGTGTGTAGCTGGTAGCATTTTTAGAACCTGAATTTCTCTTTATTTTGTGCCTATTTCTGAACTCTCCTTGGGCTTTTTTCTAATAATGTAATTATTGCCTTTAAAGATAGTATTCATTCTTAATACTGTTTTTCAAGGAAGTCAGAATTGGGCTTTGAGAACTAGATTTTTCTGCACTGGTAATTTTTTCAAAGAGGTTAATGCAAATATGCAAACTTAATAAAACCTGTCAATTTAGAAATTTAACTGACACTTTATTGTCTTGATACTGAGAAAATGACATGGATATCCTTTTCCAGACAGGGATGGAACTGTAAAATAGGTCACAAAGCTTTATTAGAGAAACTGCTTTGTGGATGTGAGATGAAGTTTAGTGTTTTCACTTCAAGAGTTTCTATATGGTACTGAAGCACCTTTTATGGTTGCACAGACTCTTATTAATATAGAATTAGAATATTGTCTCAGAAGAAATAGGATGAGCAGTTTATATTAAAGAACTGAGATTTAATTGAGAAATAACTTAATCCACAACGTGAAGTTCACTCAAACCACCAGCCTGTTTGATTTGCATGTTTCCTGCTCGCGGCAGAATTTTATCTTTACAGTCAGTATGGAGAAAAAACACCAATAAAACACAAAAACCACAACATGTATAGGTTTTGTTAATTTTGTTAATTATCTTCCATAATTTGCCACTACCCTCAGAGTAGGTCTACTCAAAGTAATTTATTTTGGGAGCAAATACAGAACAAGATGCTAGTAGTGCTTGCATTGCAGAGCAAGGAGACATCTCAGCAAAGTAGATGCTCTGTTAATGAGGGAAAGAGAGAGCATTTACTGCAAGGGGAAAGGTGACATTTTGTTGCATGAATGCACTCTAGGGCTCCTGATGACATTTGCTACTTTCCTGCCTGTCTCAATAATTTAAAATCAGGCAGTGAGTAATGGTGCTGTGTTTATCAACCCTATTTAGATCGCTAAATCCTGCTCACCTGAAGCTGAGGGAAATCCTTCCAGCTGATCAAAAGCAATGCAAGTCCAGTTCAGATGTAAGCATGTAAAGGTCTTAACGGTGAGAGTATGTGGGTTGAATAGGCCTAAGCTTCAAATTCCTTTCAGTTTGCAGTGATGGCAAGAACTTTTCTAAACTTGCCAAGTAAGTAGCTGTTATTTCCTTGGAGTCATTGCCTTTCACTAGGTTAGCTGACTTTATTTTTTGGGGAGATGAGGTTGTTCGTATTGAATCTATGAATTTCTATGTTCTCCTGGACTTGCTTCTCTGTTAGTCTTGCAACTCTTGACAGAGACCCTTGGTCAAAGAGACAGATAGCAGTTGAGATATTTGTGCAACTGACCTTGAATGCCGGAATTCATACCATCCTGGTGTAAATTTGCATTCTTTGAATGCAGACATGCTAATTCCTTTTTCCAGAATTGTAAGCTGGGACTGGAAGGCTCTTCTAGTATTCTTCACGTCGCCTAAAATATCTAAACTGATGGAAACTAAAAGACCTAAAGGAAAAAGTTAAACTAAAAATGTCACGCTGGCCTTTCTGAGCATGTTGTAGACTTGTATACTTTTTTTGACTGCACATCATCAGGCTTTTTTTTTTATCAGAGGAAATAGGTATGCAATTTATACTACAGTATCACTCTCATCCCCCAAGTCTTTTACCTTCATGTCACTCATCTTCATAATATTAGTAACGTTTACACTCCTGAAAATTTTAACTTTGCCACTGGCAACAAGGGTAATCTGTCCTTAAGAATGTTTGTAGAGAGGCTTTCAAGTTTCTGGCAGTAATAATTGTATTGTTTCCCCACTTATTTCTTCCAGAACATTCTGGATGTGCATGTTGACATGTAAGGTGGTCCCCATGTTGGAGCTACTCTGTAGCAGTAGAAGCTGACTTCAGAAAGAAAACTGGGGAGGAGTGGATGACTTCTATGCAATTAACCCAGAATTGTTGACTTTCTCTTTCATTTATGACTTCTTTCATGAATGATGGCATCAATCCACAGATTTCTGGATTGAATGAATCTTGTTTTCAGTAGAATCAAGTCTTAAATGTAGGCCAAGTAAAGCTTAATTTAGAAGTTCAGAAACATTAAATTATTTGAGATGTGCTGGTACTTCACTGCAATCATCGAGATTCGGGATTTCTTCACATTCGGGAACTGAGCACATGCATATTTCAGAACCTGTTTCTGGGTTTAAAATGTTTTCTACTGCATACTGCACTAATTTTGTGGAGGTTAGAGGGACCAAATCTGATGTGAAAGGAATTAGTGACCTCTGTTTCAAAGAGGATAAAGAGGTTTTAAAGACGGTGTTTTGGAAAGCTGCTTTCAAGCTCTTTGCCACTCAAAGTGGCATTTGAAAGTTAGCTGCCCACACAAAAGTGCTAGGCAGGCTTCTTCCAGGCAAAATAGCATGCACTTGACTGATTTCTCCCCTAAGAGATGTACATTATGTCCAGAGCACTTGAAATTACTGAGACTCACACCATAAATAATGTAGTGAACAATATCTTGCAGCTTGATGAATACCGCTGGGAGAAAAGAGTTGGTTGAAATAGTCAAAGATAATCTTAATGGTTTGTGTGCTCTCAGGAACTAATGGGAGAGGGGAGAATATTGTGCTTACCAAGCCAGAAATTAAAAGATAGAGCATATGTTGTTGGAATGTTTTGTGTGTATTAATAATAAAGTTTCTGCATCAAATTCTTCATTCTTGTGAATTTATGGAATCGTGGAAGACTTGCTAGAAGGGACCTGGGTAGTCCAAGTTCGTGTTCGGTGCAGGACAGTTGTCAGTGTCAGGTCAGCTGAGGTGTAGTTTTGTCAAGTCAAAAATTGAGAGCTCAGGCGCCTAGAAATTCCATGATGCTCCTGGCTAACCCATTCCAGTGCTGCAGTAAAGTTAATCAAGAAGCTGTGTCTAATGTCCAAACCGAACCTTCAGAAGCTGGCAACTGATACAAGTTATTTACGGGAATTGCATCCAGTGAACTGTTTTGCTCACAAAATATACGTTGGTTGATTTAGTTTTCTCAGCCAGGGTTGTAAAGATGTACACTGGAATTGAAAGATGCTTCCAACTGCTTGTTTCAGATGCTCATATCAAGTGTGAATATACAGCGATGGAATAGTTTCTTGCCCCAGATAGAAAATGTTTTCTATTTAGTAAATATTATGGTTCAGAAGGCATGTGTTAAACTTGCTATTCTTTGAAGTTACAGTAATAAAAAATAAAGTGAACTTTTCCCTGTCACAGAAGGCTCACACCATGTAAACACTTGTATTTCTTAATTATTGGATACTATATTCTCAATCTCAGTGTAATGGTTTGGAGCTAATTTGCAGAAGGTGGCAGAGATGTTAGGTAAGTAGTCACACAAGCTTGACCAAAGGATCCTGTAAGGAAGTGAAACTTAGCATGATTGTCAGTCAAAATAACATCTTAAGTACACTGTTTGGTGGTGGTGTCATAATGATTGTAGATTTTATTTTACTTTTAGAATACAAAATATTGTATTTTAATGTTCACCATGTTCTCTTGCCACTTACGGAATGCTGTAAATGGTATCTTAAAGCTCCTGGAGTTTGGTCACTGCTTTACTTCTGCATGGTTCATCTCTAAGGACTTTACAGCATTTCTACTATTTTATGGCTAGGAAGAATCATTAGTTGTTATCCTACAGCTTCCTATATCATGCATAATAACAAAACCTACTTATTACTGTGGCTATTGCTAAGAACAGAGGCTATAGCTATGCTTAGTCCTTGCAAATTTCCTAAAAAGGAGGTTCCAGCCTAAACCTGGTGCGAGACAGTTGTGTTATTTTGATAGAAAAAACACAGTAGATGAAACTGTCTTTCTGCCTTTTTACAAATACTTAGCATCTGGAAAAAAAAAACCACATTATAACATCTACATAGCATGATGCACTGCCCTGTAGAGCTTTGAATGAGGGAGCTTGGATTATCAGTTACAGGTGCATCACAGCAGCATAACATTTGGGATAAATAGCCCTGTTGAAAAGCAGAAGGCATTATTCAGAGGAGTGCTGTGCAAATTTTGGCTTCTTGTTCTGCAGATATGCCCTAAACTCTTCTTTCTTATGAATAATATTTAAAATATATTTCTTTTCCTTACCAGCCATGAAGCCACACATTTTTCTAGCAATTTCCCTGGAGCTTTCAATGAAAATCTGATCCAACAAATGAATGCTTAAGTATGACTTCAGCTTAGCCCAGGAGATCACCAACTTTAAGAGTTGATTTGATGTCACTTATTTAAATAAGAGAAAATGTATCAAATGTGTGCATTTTTTCCTGCTGTGAATGAAGGCCCTCTTGTACTTTTTCGGAGCAGTGTTTTCTTTGAAAGGCGGTGTGAGGGTATGGGCCAGGCAGGTTCTTTTTATTGATGAACAAAACCTTACTTGGCTTTATTTTGTGCAAGTGATAAACTATTTGATATTATGAGATACAATAGTAAACTAGTAAATCTTTGCCTGTTTTTGGACTAAGTGGATCAGTTTTATGTGAAAATGGGGCTTACGAGGGTCACTTCTCTCTGCCATCCCCACATGTATATGCATTTAAAATTCTTCTTTACAATTTCACTAGGATTTTTTTGATTAAAAATAAGTTTATTGCCTTCAAGATATTATGTTATTGTTATTAGTGTTCTAGAAATGGTGTTGGTAGCAACATGAGAATGAAAACCCCCACAAACATTTAAGGGATGCAAATAAGTTCTTGTAAGAAGATTTAATTTTTAATGTATAAATACGTTCCCATAACTAAACCTCTGCTGGCTTTATTTGAGCTAGATTATACTAACATAGATGTTCTGTATTCATACAAAACTCCTTAATGCGGTGTTAAGACTGAAAATGAACTTTGGATAATCTAGTGTCAAGGTGAAATACACATCTACTCCTCACAGTATGCTGCTTCATAGCTTCAGAAATTCATGAACAATAACATGGTCTTACAATTATGAACAATTTAGTAGTATTTTTCAATCTTTCTTTCATTTCAGGTTTAATAGAAAGCACAAAATGAATATTTCTCTCTTTCAAGAGAAGAGCCTTCATCTTGAGTCTTGTGTAGAAAAATGTCAACTATAAAACAATTTCTGTAGACTCTGTCAAGTCTTTCGTACATCACATGAGCACAGATATTTTGATTTATTTGGTTTTACTGGTAACCAAAGAGCAAAGTTAATTAAGCTTTGTGTGTGTTCAAGGCTTATCTTTATTCTGTAAGTCTTGGACTTTAACACTCTTCCAACATCCTGGATGTTCCTGTCTGCGCTCTGGCAATTGTGGTTGAACCCACATGAGTCTGACACTAGTGGGACAAGCTTTATCCAACACAGAGCTGGAGGAGTGTAATGTACTGTGGGCGACTGTACAGATTTATTTTGAATTTATAATCTATATCTACATGTTTTGTCTAGACAGCTTAAGATTTATTAGCCAATAGACTTCCCAAAATGCAAGCAAATATTTTGGGTGAATAAATGACAATGTGTTTAGTGTAAGACCACCGTACCCTGAAAACCTCATTTAAGAGCTCTACAGAGCCATCTGCATCCACATAGTTTTGTATGGGTTTTAAGTCAAAGGCCTGGAAGTCTGTTTAATTTTCTAGGTCTGTACTGAAGTGCAGTCTTTAGCATAATGGCGATGGGAGTAGTACTGTGTAGAAAGAATTGATTGCTTCATGTGCTCACTTGACAGGAAATCATGACCTAATGAAGTTGCTACATCGATTTAGAGCATTTGATTCTGGCCCGTGTCTTCAACTTAAATATCTGTTATGAAAACAGATCCATGTTTCATAACATTTTCCTCTGTAAAGAGACATACTTTTTTCCCCTTAAGATATATTTTTAGGCTTGCTTGCTTAGATGATTTAGTGATTTAAAAAATAAATCGCTGAAACCAGACAAAGCTGTCATTACGTGTAGGTTACTTCAGAACTTTGTCTTGTGGAAGTAGTAGAAAGTAAGGAAACAATTTCAAAATCTGAACCTGAAAATAGCCTGAAAGTAGTGGTTCCTTTTTGTGGTCTAAAGATTTGAATGTACTAAAATTTGGAGATGCTCAAAATAACCCCCTCAGCATTAGGTTCTGTATCAGCAGGATTATACTTACATAATTACTGTTTCATAAGCAAAAAACCGTTCAATTCAAAATGAGAAATGAGTTAACATATTATCGAAGCTTCCTGAAATGCATGCCTAGGTCAGTTATAGAAAATTCATTTTGTGTTTGGACACTAAATCCACCTGAATGTTTTCTGTTAATTTTCCAGAAGCTAGTAAGTAATATAAAATAGGGTTTTTTTTGGCTTTGTGCTGATTTGCGACTAGTGATATTAAAAAGAAAGGGAAGAAGTGTGTTTGTTAGTGTAATCTTTGCTGATTACCATGGTTACTGTAATGATTTTCGTCACCTATGAAAGTTATCTCCTTCTGTGTGTTGGAATCAAATGCTAATTACAAGACTTCAGTTGCATGGAGTAAAAAGCATTTCCCAAAGGACCTTTGCTTTCTGGTAGCCTTAACAGTGGGTGAATATTGTCAAAATATCATGTGCTTGGAGCTACAAAGTATAAATGCCCAAACCCAAAGTACAGATAACTCTGGAAGGGCTATGAGCATGTGGCTACAGGGGGACAGGGAGGTCTTCTGCCTTATGCTACTTTCTGAAGCTTATTGGGGCTGACAGGAGCCGTGGCTGTTACACTTCCCTCCTCCCACTTACTCTTCAAGTGGTGTGCTCTCTCCTTGTTCAGTTGTTTTGGGTGACCACAGGAAGGACAGGTTCCTGCTTGTTTCTAACCTGACAACACGGATTTACCACCATCATTCAAACTTGCTGAGTTGTTGTTTTTTTTTTTTTATAACTCTAGTGTGGAATTTAGCTCATCCAAGGTCAGCTTTTGGAGAGCTGGGAGTTAGGTCACTCTCTCTCGAGTCAGAGGATGAGCAGTTAACTTCTCTGAGATTTTTCTTAGGAATTACAGAAAGGACAGTTCATATTAATTCACCTCATTATCCATGGGGCACATGGAGTGTGTGTAAATCTACCACCTACCATAATGGGGAGCAGAATTTTGGCATATATTCAGCCTGTGTGTGTTTTGGCCCAAAATGATATCATGTTTCTCCGACAGACTGTGAAACTGTTCCAAAAAAAAAAAAAAGGAAAAAAACCACAGAACCCCAAAACAACTAGAATACATCTTGAAAGAAAAAGCAACCTGTGGTGGTCCAGGAGGAAAGACTGAAAAGAGGATCTGAAGTGTCTAAAGAAGTTGCTTTTTGAGCAGAAGACTTGAGAAGTAGCTGTGTACATCACTGTTCATTGCCTTATAAAGTTTTAATCCATCATCTATGCAATGATTTTTTGGTTTGTTGTTGGTCTAAGAAACGCTGCTTTAGGGTCTTTATTTAGTTACTGTGTGTCGCTTTGCTTTAGGAGGTTTTAGTGACTGGATGCAGTTGTCAGCCCTCCCAGAGGGGACAGAGGAGTTGCAAATCTGGAAGAGAAGTGGGTCTGTTGTTGGGCTGTGGCTCTGCTCGGCCACCTCTGCAGGAGAGCAGGAGCATCGTGCTCAGAAAAAGAAGCTGAAGGCAGCTGTGAGCGAACAGCTTAAAATGCTGCATGTGCCTTGTTCTCTTACCTTGAGCTCACCATTAACCCCTTACACCAAGCTTGTGTTGTCAGCACACTGACTTTGGTCTGGCTTTAACTTAGAGCCCGCTGGCTGGCTTAGCAATATTGTGCAGCAAAAGCAAGTTGGGGGGGACTGGTGCACTCTCAAGTTCATCCCTATGGCGATGTGAAAGAAATTGTCTCGGTGCTGGCTGTGCACGGGTGTTGTTTCAGTTCAGACCAAAAGATTAGAAGGGACTTTGAAGTAAAAGTGTGTATGGAGTAATTTAGTAACAGTGTGGTTTTTTTTTTTCTCCTAGTCTCTTAAATTCATTCAGCTTCCAAAATATTCCTTACATAACTTTGAGAAAATGTTTCTATAGCCTTCTTTATTTTTTAATATGTTAATTAAGAGATTTGTCATGCAGTGTTGAAAAGTGGTAAAACCTTTTGTTTAAAAGAAAAAAAACCCCAGCAAATAAACCAAACTAGTTAAATATTTCTGTTTTAGATTAACTGAAACAAGCCCAAGTAACTGCTTGGAGGTACCTGTTGCTAACAGCAATCATACCTCTGGATTGTGCTCTGCCAATTGAATTCTCATTCTCGGCATGAGCAGAAGGTAATGATAAAATGTTCTCCCATTTATTTTTCTTTCAGAAATTAGAAAATGCAGATTAAATCTCCTTATGCTTTGGAACCCCTCATGGCCTTATATTTGTGTCCCTGTTCTAGTAAAATATACAAGCACAACCTTGAGGAAAAAGCAATAAATATGTTGTTGAGAAAGGCACGGAAAAGCCACAGCATGCTGAGTTTGGATGCTCCAATGCTAATTAAGATACTCATGCAGATCTGGAGATAGCAGTAGATAAGATTGTGCCTTTCCATCACTGCCACTAAATAGAGGCAATTTTTGTGCATTGTAATCAAGTCATCAAATAGATGGATCTAGTAGAGGACTGAAATTTGTGCTCTAAATGAGTTGGGTTTCTTTGAAGATGCAGTTCTGTAAGTACTCTCAGGAGGATCTTGCCAGGCTTTAGAGAACACTAATTCCAAAAATCCACATAGTTCTTCTTTAACTCTTGTACTGTCCTGGAAGAGGAAAGGAAAAACAAAACTAGAAGCAGAAATCATGGTTATCCTAAACACGGTGGCTTGTTTTTCGCTTTTGCCTACCTTTCTTTGGAGAACGTCTTAGAGATGCACCTTAAGGAGGCATCTGCACAGAGGACTAAACTGCCAAGATTTTTAGTACTTTCTAAGTGGAGAGAATATCAGTTAAGGGCCAGTATAGCACAGATGGCTTGATTCATTGTATAAGGGAGCAAAGTGAGCATTCTTAAAATATTTGCTTGTTTTAACACGATTTAGTTATGACAGCTGCTCAAAGGTTCCTTTGAAAAAGGCAGGTCAATGAATCACCCTGAAATTCCAAATTTAAATTTTTGTTATGATTGGCTCATGCTGCTTTTCTGGGCATACATGGGCTATTCTCTTCAGTGTGAGAAGTGATTAGTATTTTAAACTACAACAGCATCATCTCATTAAAATAATCGGATATCTTTGAATCTGCTGGCAATACCTTAATTTCTGTCTTGCCGATTGTGACTCAGTCTTTGTTATACTACAGAAAGTTTTGGGCTGGGCACTTTTTGTTCTTTGTTCAACTCGAGTGAACTGAATTGTTGTAAAATTGCAGGAAAAGTGCTATAAGAAGTCTGAGACTGAGCCAGTGAGGTGACATTTTCAGCATCTGCATTTCCTTCAGCTGTTGTCTGATGTGCTGCTGCAGTTTGGGGGGGCACGAAGTACCAGCTGTTGGATTTATGGAGTGCAGGTGCTCACCCACTGCTCCCAGCTGTGTGCCCGAGGACCTGTTCCCAATCCCACCTCTTCTGGGAATCATACTTAGGCACTGAGAAAATTCTAGTATAAGTGGGGTTTTTTTAATTTATTTTTTCTGGCTGCCAAAATGCTTTGTTGTATAAACAACCTCACCATTTGCATAATAACCTCACCATTTGGTATCAGGAAATGAGTATGTAGGTGTTATGTACTTAGGATCTTATATCTTTAAAGGAGATCATCATTACAAACTGCTGAGGAATTACCAGCATCTAGCTTGGGAGAGAAAACATGAGTTAAAATAACACCATCTGCAAGGCACTTTTAACTTCTGTTATTTGAAAGCTGTAGGGTACTTAAATATAGTGACATCAATAAGAATATAATGAGAGACTAAATGAAAGATAGCTTGTAAAGAAAGCAAGACCAATGGTGTGATTTCAGAGTGTGAAAATGTCTCGCATGTCCTGCTCTTTGAAGGATTATGAGAAAGGTGCTGTATACTTTCACAAGTGTCCAATTTAAAAAGAAGGATTTGACAAGCTGTAACTTATTCTTTATTTAGATTGCAGTTATTTGATTTCTTTATGGGCCAAAATAGTCCTCTGACTTACCTGTCCATTACAGAATCATACAATAACTTAGCTTCGAAAGGAGCTGTGGAGGGTGCTTTGAACCTCATCTAAACAGGAGGTTGGAGAAGCTCAAAAATCACCTGGACAATCTTGGGTTCATCCAGATGAATTCTCAGTGTTTCCAGGAATAGAGTTTCCACAGACTCTCTGGGCAACCTGTCCCAATACTTGACCTTTGCCATGGTGAAGTTTCTATACCTTCCTGTTAGGTAACTGTCATCCAATTGCATTTTTAAAATAAATAAATAAACTTCTGTAAAGCAGCACAACAGAAAAAACCAATGCAAAGCAAAACATGCACACTTAATGCAAGATAGAGCTAAGGCAAACAGCATCTTAGATTTTGGAATTAGCCATGCTTGAGCATCACCAAACTGATGATGCAGCTAAAGGTATGCATTGGTTCTGCTGCTACGTTTATCTGTGGATAGGGAGGAAAATGTCTGTTATCCACTAACTTAACCTGGACACAACAAAATGAATATCGACGTTTACAGAAAACAGAGCAGTCTCTAAGTCTTATGTGGAAGCATGTACAAGTACTTCTTAATATTTGGTAAAGGCCCCATCAGACTTAATTTTAGAATATACTTAAGGTATATTTTGCTATATGGTTCCTTTTGCTATATGCTGTAGTACTGTGGTGTTCATTGGAAGCAGAGCTCAAAGTAGGGATTTTGCCTGTTATCAGCTCTAAACACTTGGAAAATTGACCGTAATTTTCCAAACAGGGAAATATAGGCTTTCAGCTTTCTTTGAAAATGCAAAGTTCTGTTGCTTCTCACTCTAAGAGATATCAGAAAGGAAGTATAGGATGTTTGAACTATTATGAAGCTCTAAGTGTAATGGAA
This sequence comes from Rhinoptilus africanus, assembly GCA_013400135.1. Taxonomy (NCBI): domain Eukaryota; kingdom Metazoa; phylum Chordata; class Aves; order Charadriiformes; family Glareolidae; genus Rhinoptilus; species Rhinoptilus africanus. The sequence continues at coordinate 160,829 of VXBO01011672.1, read as the reverse complement.
GTGTACAATTTTTCAATATTGTGAACTCTTTTCTAATACTCTTCCAATTTGCTCTTTGAATAACCTCCTCTCACAGAACAGATAATGTATGTCAAGCTGAATTTTATTATAACTTAGAGCCCTCAGGACTTCTGTGACTTCAGCTCCTTTCTGTTCTTTTTTTCTTCACTTGATCTCTTGATTCATGTTACGATCACTCCTGTATTTACTATAAGTTGAAGAGTATGATTTGGTTATGTTTGTAATGTACACTATTCCTCTTACACAATTTTCGTAAGCCAAACTCGCTTTGAGATTGTGTTTATAGCAAATGTTTTTTTCATATTTTTTTTAGTGTCATTTATCAAAATGTGTTCATTGTTTTATAGCAAATATAAAGAACACCACGGTTTGTTCTGTTGTATAAAATATTTTACATTGATATTCTGACAGATTCCTCTGGCTGCTTTCTGAATTGAGACTCTGTAAACAGCAAACAAAAATGTTGCTGAGAGCTGAGACATCCTTAGGATTTATCTGGGTTGCCACGTTTTCCTTGAATGTTTCATTTTTTGACAGTGACATTAAAAGTTTTTGCTGTAGTAGATTGCCTCTTTAAACAATGTCATATTTAAAGTAAGAGTAAATAAGCATCCAAAATACATGAACCTGTTCTAGGCAAAACTTTTTGAACAAGTCTGCGGTTAGCCTCCGCAAACTGGCAACACTAAACTATGAACCTTCTGGGCTTGTTAGCAGTCGGACCTCACTGTGCATTAGCCTGTGACTGGGTTCTTCCCACCCTTGTCCCCATGTACTCAAGACTTCATGATGACATTGGTATGAAACCATGAACAGAGACATAATATGAGGATTCTATAAAGGCTGTTTTGCATTCTGAACACAAAAGCCTTTTGTCTGAAACCCCACAAACTATACACCTTGTAAACAGAGCCTAAAAATAAGGTGAGGAATGGGAGGGGAAATACTGCAAATAAAAGAAAGGAAAAATGGTTTCTTCTAAACCTAAAACTTTCTGGTGCAACTACCACAGATTGAAAAGGAAAAAAGGTAGAGTAGTTTGCAGGAGTGGAACAGTAAAATATAAAAAAATAAGTCTTGGAGCATTCATAGCTGTGACCATGAATAAGTGGTAATTAATAAGGATACTGTGAAGAATCTGACATAAAGGTCAGGCTGACATATGCTATAATCAGTATACCAGCAACTGTATTGCTTTTTCCAATTTCTGTAGCGAGATGACTGGATTGTGGAAATAAAGGCTTTTTAAGATCATTGGAATACATTAATGTTGTTGAAAGTGAAAAATGCAATGGAAGAGAGACCAAGTTCTGAATACAGAATATGGGGTAGACAGGGAGAAAAACTGATGCATTTCTGGAGGTTGCAAACTTCATAATGACATGTATAGAAATACAGAAGTTCAGGAGATCAGTCCAATCTAGCCACCAAAATATACTAGCAGGCTAGAGACACTCTGTGGTTCCCCATGAAGTCAATGCCCATTCTGCCATGTGTACACTTCTGCAGCAAAGAAGGATCAGGATATGAACCTCCTGTGGGTTTACATCAGCCAGGTCGCAAATTTTGGCATACACTCCTTAGCAAAGTCATGCAACATAAAGTGAATTGCTAGCAGGGGGATAGCTGTCAAATTGGAGTGGAGAACAGAAGTTCCCTTGGTAGGAAAAACTGTATCATTAGTGCTCTTCATACATTTTCAAAATGGTGCACAAGGCAATAGAGAAGCTGTATTGGCAATGTTGATGCCAGGTGCTCTTGCTCAAATGGGTAGGAGGCCAATAAAAAGGTTTATGAAGTCCTGGTTATAACTTACTTACACACAAGGAAGCTGAAGAGAAGACCTCTTCCTTTTGAATTTAAGCCAAATATATTGCTCTAACAGATAAAAGCCATTTGAGTTTACACTGTAGTGATAATCTTTCCGATACAGTAGATCTACTGTGACATCAGGCAGCATTTGTTTGTGTGATGTGATCTGTGGCAGTAGTTGCCTGACAACATCTTGGTTTGTTTTTGGTTTTTTTTTTTTTTTGCTTTTCTCATATTCCAGTGGTTACAGAATGTGACTTTAGGCACGTGTTATAATTTTTTCGCTCTCCATTGCCAAGAGCAATGTTATACAATGCCTTTGCAAAACCATGCAATTTGTAACATCAGCAAGGTTACCATGGCGTGTCACTGAGTGCTGTCCTCCACTGTGTGCATAGCTAATGGCTTTAAGCATTGTAGAGAAAAATAAACAAAATATTATTAACTTTGTTAATAAATTTGAATATTTTGTGTGTTAGCTCTTGGGGAAGCTTGGTCCAGTTTTGTTAATGAACTCATTTCAAGATCAAATTACCTTGGCTAGAGAGTTGTCCAGTAGCAGTTCATGGGTATTCCCCATCCCTGGAGGTGTTCAAGGCCAGGCTGGATGGGGCTTTGGGCAACCTGTTCCAGTGGGAGGAGTTCCTGCCCATGGCAAGACCTGGAACTAGATGATCTTTGAGGTCCCTTTCAACCCAAACGATTTGGTAGTTCTCACACCATGGCTGAGGGCAATCAAATCGTCTTACATGGCCCAGGCAGCAGACGGTCATTTTTTTTAGCCCAAGGTAAAAAGTCACAAATCCTGGTCCTCACCAAAAGATGCTGATAATCAGTGGGTTCCTACCTAGTTAATGCTGTTTTCTTTGTCCAAACCTGCCACCCTGCACATGACCACGAGCTCCAAGGAATAATGGTGGAAAAGTGGCTGTAGCTCTACCTTCCTTGCTTTTCCCCAACAGCACTGAAGGTGAAGTACCTGAGGAGCTGTAGAGCCTCTCTTGTTTGTCTGTAAATTGTCTGGCTTTGATCGCAGTAACAGTTTTGTTGTTTTAATGTTGTAGGTTCAAAATGACAATGTTTTTGCTTACAATATTATTGCCTGCTGGGAGGAGGAGGAAGATCGGGTAATTTTGACTCCACTGCCTGCTGCTTGCAGGTCCTGTTAAGAGGGTACCTCACAGAAAACTCCATGCTGAGTCTTTAAAATAAATAGCAGCCAGCTGCTTGCACTTGTTTAATTAAAAAAAAAGCATAATGAGTGTTGTTCACTGTGAACTGATGCAAGCAGGAATGTAAATATTTTTTTTAATGAATTGTTGAGGTTCCTGTTCACCTATTTATACCAGTTTGAAGATCCTGGTTGTGGAGCTGTCCTGTCTCCCTCTGCAGATAATCTATCCTACTAGAAAATGTCATTAGGATTGTGGCCATTTTCCACGACTTTCAGAGATGTCTCAGACCTGGTGAGGAAGAGGGTCAATAGGTAAATGAATCATTCTGACAGTTTTCCCGGCATTTCTTTTTTTTGCAAATCTCTTATAGCCTCACCACCCTGATGAGGGGGTTATGAGGTGGGGAGCTTACACATGTCAGACGCTCTCATTTTGATGATAAAAGACCAGCCTGGAAAACGTGCTTTGCATATCTCCATGAGAAATGGTATGTCTTACTTAAGTGCTTGGATGTACTGAAATGGACTATACTGCTATGAAATGAAGCCAAATGCCATCTTCTATCAGTTTTGATTTAGAACAGCTCTGTTACTTCTGAGTTTTTCTGTGAAAATGAGGTTATATATGTGTATTGAATCTATGTATTCTTCATGAAGACCTCGTAAAAGTGGCCACAGAAAACGAAAATGCGTTCCTTTGTATTGATTCTTCCCACAGGTAGAATCAGTTTAATAGCTGCTGTAAGATACCGATGACTTCTAAGTATGAACAAATTTTTTATATGTGTTGTGAGAGCCTGTTCAAATAACAGTTTCAAAAGTGAAGGAAAACATTCAAAAGCTATTTCTGTCAGGAAAGGTGATGTGCAATGCTTTTTATTTTCAATCCCTTTGTTACACTTGTTTTCATTGCAAAATTTTTGTGATACATGAGAACGAATCCTGCTGAGACCTTAAATAAAGTCTCAGCAGCTCTCCTGAGCTAAAAGCCAGGAGTACCGAACTAATAGCACTTATTTTTATTGGGGATCAAATACAAATATAGAAAAAAACTTTTCTGAAGTCAGCATGTGGTTTAAAAAGTTCATGAAATCCTTTCTTTGAAACGCACTGTTTGGTCTGTATTCAATTGCAGCGGGCAATTGAATACAAAAATTCTTCCATTCCAATACCAAATTCTTCCATCCAGGAAGAAGTAGTGTGTGCTCGTGGGGCAGTCCCTTCTCTGCCTCTCTAGAGAGCTGTGGGAGGACTGAGGTAATTCACACTAATTATTCTTGCTCAGGTTAAACAGGAAAGTAGTTTGTAATTGGTTTTACTTTAGAAAGTCATAAAGAAGTGATAGAGAGATCTTCTAGAAACAGTGGACTTAACTACTGGCCTTTGGTTGTAATTTATAATAAGACTTCCTATTTCAAAATGGGTTTGAAGGTGTCACTTGAGTAGCACTCAGACTTGCTTCTCCGAAGTGCTGCAGTGACAGCAGGCGCTGAATTTGCTGCAGCGAGGAAATCTGTTCCGAATTGCTATATCAGGTTTGCTTTGGTGGTGGCTGTGGGAGTAGGCTGAGTGCATTTACAATGCAAATGAGAGGGGACCTCTTTCGCTTTGGTCTCAGTAGACGTAAGCAGCTTCCACATTAGAAGACTGAAAAAACATAATAGTCTATACGTTGTGCTCCAGTGGTGTGTCTGTCTTCTCACTGATCTACTCATCACTTACTGAAGTATTTTATTCCTATATAAAGTTAACATATATTTACTTAATGTAAACTCGCTGTCTACCTTTTATTGCAGGAACATTTTCTAGTTTCTGTTAATCTTCTTTTGGAATATTCACAGGTCTGACTTTTAAAAAACATCTATCTCTGCAGCTGTGAATCTCATTTAATTTGTCTCTTCTATTATTTCTTACTGATTATATAGTATACTAATAATCTAAAACTGTAATAATATTTGGCTCTTTAAAAAAGTTTAATAACTATACAGTGCAAAAACAGAGGGGAAAAATCTAGCTCTAAAACAATTTAACTAATTCGCAAATCAGTTTTGAGACAGAATAGGCAGCGTGACAGAAGTATGTCTTTTAGAGACATTTATGTATTGGCAAAGTAGTGACTGCAGAGAAGAGGTGAGAATTGCATCGTTGGCAGAGGGCATGAAGATGGAGCAGAGATTTTGAGAAGCTGACTACAGGGAGGAACTCTGGCAGAATGGAAATAGGAGCATATTTGTAGCGAAATTTTCCTTTTAGATCTTCAGCAGCCTCTCAGCTAAATATTGGGGTTGAAGAAATGTGACTTTTATTTAAGATTCACCAAAAATAGGTCTTGGGAGGAATTTGAATGAGAATGCGTGTGTGTGGGAGGGGGATGGCATATTGGAGTGAGAAGGCTTTTTCTTTGCGGAGTGGGCAGCATGGAGGAAGTGTGAAAAAGTAGCAGGAGGAGGAGACAAATAGGCATTTCTGAGTAAGTTGTTGTGACAAGAGGTAAGGTCCAAGAAATAATTTAGGATGGCAAGCCTTTAAGACAAGACCTGATCTGAGATGGTAACGTGGAGGAAAATACTGTAGAAGTTTGAAGGAAGGATGTGATTTGAACAAAGACAGTGATTGAACAGATGTTTATTACAGTTACCAGAAGCAATATTATGAGTACTGAGATGAAATTATGTTTGGAGTACGGATAGTGCTAAAAGCCACTGGACAACGCAAAGTGTTAGACATCCATTATGCTGGTGAAAGTTCAGTGAATGAGATACGAGCAAAAGCACCAGTTGTTGTTGTGCTGCAAGGGTGAATAGTGGTGAAAATAGATGGTTTACCTAAAGGAATGAAAAAATGCACAAGGGGGTGATGTGAGAGGAACAAGAGGGCTATTTGGTCCATACTAAGCTGTAGCTCACCATTACTCGTTCAAGATATGTGCTAGCTGACAAAGGAGAGAGCAGATGAACTAATAGGTGTGAGAGCATCAAGAATCTGCAGAGTAAAGCAGATGGGAGACTGTCACATGAGAACACAATAGGTGAGAAATAGCAGACTTGAAAGTTCTTAGGGCAGAGACATGGCGAAAGCTGTATCTCATATTTTTCTGCCCAGCAGCCGTTGTCACCTCCCTCACTCTTTTAATATCTCAGTTCAGGCTGTTCTTTTCTTGCCTTATGTTAGAAGTGGTGCTGTGAATTCCTCATTCTCATGTACAGCAGAGAAGGGCCTATCTTGTGTTGTATTAGGATTAACACAGTGTTTCTGATGCAATTTAATTAGAATAATTCAAAGCTAAACTCTTACAGCTGTTGAAACACTGAACACCTGAAAAAATGTACTTTGATGTATTATAAAATCTGGAGGTAACTTCAGACCTGGAGACCTCTTAGGCTCATATTGCTCCTCTGACTGAGTTTTTACCAGGTTAGTACTTTCTTTCCATGGAGAGGTCCTTTGATCCTTTGGATCCTTGGAGGCACCTTTGATCCACTGGAGTTGCAGGGAGGTGCTGTTTAAGAGGTCTAGTTCTTCCTATGGCTTCTGCACCAGAACTGCCCTGTCTTGGCTTCTCCTGGGGCTTGTGACCAGGCACATGGGCCCCTGACAGCTTGTACATACCCCCTACTTCAGACCTCCTGGTATTTTACTGTGGATTCCCCTTTCTAAGGGGATCAGCTGAAGCTAGAGGCAAGAAAATGAGAGTGCCATTGATATCTGGACCTTCTCTTTTTGCCCTTGAAGGACGCTGTCCATCAGGAGAGAGCTTTGAATCAGAAAGTATCAGCAGAGTGATTTGCCTCAGACTCAAACTTTCAAGCAGCTTAGAAGTACATCTAAAGCCCCGAACAGAGGATGATATAAAAGTGCTATTTAACACAGCCCTGTATGGTATCAATGGTTACACAGTACTTGCCTAAAGCAACTTAGCTCTGACTTGCCCAGAAGATCTACCTTCGATATCAATAAAAAACAAAGTTTTCCTGCAAGAAAAATCATAGATAAAAATGGAAGAACCTGAACACACTGTAACTGAGGCAATTCTTAATTCAGATAACTCTGTTATTGTTTCCTTTTCTGTTATGCCTAATTAGCTGTGTTTCACAGTTTGTGTTTTACATACTCTTTTCCCTTTCTGTTTTGTTTTTAAAGAGTTTCAAAGTTAAGAGCAGCCTACCTTTCTAGCTGTGTTCTTGAGTCAGACGTTTCTGCCATTTAGTTTGAACACAAAAAGCTGTGTGTTTATCTCATTCCATTTCTAGACATAAAGCTGATGCAATTTTAAATATGGTTTAAATGGAAAGGGACTGAAGACAGTCAAACTTGGAAAACATATCTATCTCCATTTTCTGGGAAAACAACAAGCTTACTGAAGGCTTTTAGCAAACCTTAAAAGGTGCCTGTTATAAGATTATGCGCTGTAATATTCTATTAAAGAAACATTTTGAAATAGTGTTAGGAAAACATTAAATCTTATTAGACTGTTTCATTTGGACTTTCATATATATGGGGTTTTAAAATGAACTGACAAAAGGTTTGTAAGGCAGTGCAAAGATTTGGTGCTACCCTGCTAGCCCTGTACCACAGGGACACTTGAAATCGGGTGAGGGCCAGGAAAGGCCTCCTACTGTGTACTGCATGAACGACAGGCATAGCAGTCCCCATGGCTGTTGAATTCTTGGACACTGCATGGGTGACCGTGATGAATCTGTGCCTTGTGCTTTATATTCATCGGAAACCAATTAAAATTGCACATCCTTAGTAACAGCTTTGTTCCCATACTTTGCTCGTATGTACCCTGTCTTACGTGTAAGAGTTACTGATGAAAAAGAGAAATCTAAAATTACTGTCCTGCCTGGGTCTGGCAACGAGATGCTTTGTCAAATGGCATCTGAGAGTGCTGTGATACAGACACATCAGCTTTGAATTCAATAGAGCTTCAGAAAAGCCACTCAACAGATGTTAAATTAAAGCATCTTCTGTCCCCTAACAAGGTGGGATGGCTCTAAATCACTGACCTGAAGGTTAAAAAAAAAAATTGTCAGTTATCCAGTCTGAATTAATGTTTTTGTGATAGCACAGTTTGCATTTCTGGGCAGAACCTGTCTTAGCTCTGAGGGAACCAACACAAAATAGCTCCTGAATTTTGCCTGGTCTGTGATCAGAATAAACTAATTAGTGGCAATATTTCTTGTGCATCTTTATTTTTTTGGCACTTTGTTTTTTTTTTCACTTGTTCCCAGGGTTTTGGTGTGCTGCTTAGACAGTTAAAACAGGTGGGGTTTGGTTTTTTTTTTTGCAAACAATAGAAACCTAAATCTTCATGGAGATTTGAAGTATCTCTTGTAAATGTCAGGCATCAGATAGGAGGGATACTACTCTCCTATCTGCTTGATGGAAATTCTTTATTTTATGCCTGGTTTGAATTTGTTTTTACGTGATAACTGCTTACCAGAATCAATGGATTATTTAGATATTCACCACTGTGGATTGTAGAGGGCTAGTGTTTTTCACTACTGTTTAAGTGCTTCTGTGAAGAGTAAAGGTTTGGGAAGTTAGGTGCATGTTTCCTACTCTTGATAATCCACTGTCATTGTGTTGTGAAAAGGCAATGAGAAGTCTGAGAAGAGTATTAAGCCAATTGTGGAAGACAACATGTGGATGCTGTAGGACAGCTAGGAACAGGAGATGTGACTTCTTATTACAGATCCTGCGTGCATTTGGATACGGAGACATTGACAGCAACTCTTTGTATGTAGCCATCCAACCAATTCCTTATCCATCAAATAGTCCGTTCTTCAGACCCATAATGCTCCAATTTATATACAAAGTTATTGTGTGGGTTACTGTCAAAAGCTTCACAGAAGTCAAGGTAGATGATGTATGACATCAGTTGCTCTTCCCTTTTCTGCCAGCGCAGTCACTCTGGTAGCCGAAGCCTGTTGTTAATAACCAACAACTCATTAGTTGGAGATAATAACCCAGCACAGGGGTCAGAACTGTAGGCATTAATGTAATATGAATAAACCCAAAAGTAATTGCAAAATTTCGTGGGCCATCTTTGATACAGATAATGCTAAGAGAACAAAGTTGTAAATTGATATTTCAGCTGAAAATTAGGCTCTATGAAGATTTGCAATGGCTACTCCTTGTTATTCAGGAACTAGCAAAAAATATCTGCCTTGCAGATTCCCTATCTCATAAACATAGAACTTAAGAGTAATCCAAATCTCAAATATATCAATATTTTCAGTTGCTGAAAACTGATATGGGTCTGCTTTTCGCATAGCAAAAAAAAAAAAAAATTGCAGAGAATTTTAGCTGTTTGGTTCAGTGTGCTTTTGGGACAGTCTTTTATTTACAGTTATAACCAAGAGAATGAATGGAATAATGGAGTGCTTTGTGTATAGTTATCTTACCTAGTCCTTTTCCATGAAATAACTCATCTATGGAGACACATAAAGCAGTGCAAAGGACTGAAAATTATTTTTTACTGTTGAACGAAATAAAGGAAACATGCAATTGTTGGCAACAGATTAAATCAGTTTTCAGAGGTGTCGAGGAATGATTGCTTTGCTATGTTGCTCTGTGTACTACAACTGACTGTAAGCTTTAGTGAATAATAAAAAGAAATACAGTACATGATTGAAAATTTCGGTTTCATTGCATTGTTTTGATAAAATGATTTTTGGAATGGATAGGAAATACTGGTTGTGCAACCTGGTGAAAGTGACTTGAGGTTACAGCCAAGTCTGTCTAGGATTATACTTTTAAGCCTAAATATTTTCTAAACTCTCATCTCCTCATGTGTTTTCATTCAAATTACTGAAAGAGAGAAGGCTTTCATAATACAAGCTTTTTTCTCTAAAAATATTAGTTATTTCTTGCTGAAATGATGCCCCATTCCATCACTTTGAACTCTGTTTTAGAAAATAATTTCATTTAAAGACACTGACAAATGCTTTTATATTATAGTTATATTTCTTCCTAACTCCTCTATGTTTGCTTTGTATACAACTGGAATGAGGAATTGCTGAAAATAAAATGGAAAATAACCTTAGGTGGCAAATATATACCCATTATCCTGAATGTATATTAGTTATTCCATGGTACATGGTTTAAAACCTGTTCTCTGCTGGAGAGGCTCTACTAAAAGGGGAAGAGATAGCTAATGAAAAAAAGAGGCCATAAAAAATGGGAGAGGCTATTCTAAAAAGTAGACAGATGTCTGGATAATCTTATCGTGGTTTCTAGGACATCCTGCTGATACGAACAATTGAATTTTTTTTAATTAAAAATATTCATTCTGTAGCCTGATGTGTAGTTGTCTTAATTTTAGCAAGGCAGGTATCTTAATTATTCATTGCATACATTTGATATGGATTAAAACAATGTTATGAAGAAGGAATAATTGTATATGGAAATATGACAGGTAACATGACAGTGTGCACTTCAGTAACAGAACTTCTTCAAACTTATTAGTATTGTGACTTAAAATCTTTCTTATTGCTTAAAGTTTTGGATGGAAAAGAGTATTAAAATAAAATTCATAATATATTCGCTTCTTGTTTAGCACATGTTGTTTCTTATTTCCTTGTGTTGCTGCAAATTGCACTTCAGGCTTGTGGCCATGGGAACTCTTGTAGCTTTTTTCTACAGACCCAATCAACTTAGAAAGTTTAATCAATCTGAGAATGTGACATCAGGAATTTCGTTGTTACTAGAGAAGTAACTTCTTTTGCTGCAACATGAGCAGTGTTACTGACAGCCACATTTTAACTCTTGCAAACAGTTTCATTACCCTTTTATTGCAGAACGCCTGCGATTTATTAGGAGTGGAATTAGAAAATACAGTGTTACTTACATATAACCCTACATCACTGCAGAAACTACTGAAAATGGAAGTATCTGTACAATGCTTTAAAGAAGTCAAGAGGAAAAAAAAGTCTTAAATCAGCTTAGAAAAACGAGTGGTTGGATTTCTTTTTTTTCTTCAGAAAGATTGATTTATGCTGGGAAACTGTGGGTCTTATGAGGTCACCAGAGCATTTTGCTTTTACATTAGGCTGGAAAGAAAAGTGGTGCTCACACAAAGGAACAATAGGAAATGAAAAGAAATAGCAAATTAAATCAATGGGGATTAGATCTCAGTAATTTCTTCCACTCTTATTACCAGCTGCAGTCATCTTGAGAATTTTTAGTCACATAGGCATGATAATTCCTCATCTATAAAAATGTACTGTTCTTAAAAGCGCTTAGCTCCTTTCCAGTCTAATGTAAGATTAATTTTTATATACGCGTGTATATATATTTAAAAATTGGATACCTACAACACCTTTTGTATAAGTCTGAAAACAAATTACTGGGGTGGCTTTTATTTTGTTGAGGGAGTCAACCCACCCTCACCAAAGCTTTTGAAAACTTGCTAAAGTTCTTTTTTTCTGTCTTGATTAGCATGATGCTATGGAAATAACCTGTAAAAAGGTGTGACATGTAGCAAGTGATAGCAGGTGAAAACTTGGTAAAACCTGAAACAAAGCTCCATATATGTAGATATAGATATGTGTGTATATGAATATATTTACTGTTAATCGTGTTAGAGTTTGCATGCGTTGATGTCCCATTGCAATAGTGAGGATTTTGCTGGCTGTCTCCAAGCTCACAGGGACAAGCGTATAATAGCTCAGTTTGAGTGTGAAAAGAGATGCATGGAAGAAAATCACAGAGGTCTCTGCAATGTAAAGGATAACTTTCCATTTTTCAATGTAAACAAATAAATCTTGTCCTGTTAATATTATCTTAGTAACAGATAATCTATATTCTTGTTGTTTTTTATGCTGAAAATACCACCAGCTTAAAAAGTCAGAGCTGCTTCTGATTCAGTTCTTGGATATGGAGCAGCTTGTCCATGGCCAAGCCTCCGGTTAGGGTTGAGAGAGTAAACCCAGAGCTACCAGTGTGGTCAAGACTGGAAAGGAACTGCTGAAGCAAATTGATGACTGCAGAAAAAAAATGCATCCATGAGGAATTTTTTGTGTTGGGAAGGATTGGGTTTCCTTGTCCAGCCTAACTGTCAGAAAGGAAACCTGGAGTAGTGGTTGTAGAGGAGCTAGAAAGCAGTTTCTGAAACGAACTAAGGGCTAGTGCTGAAATTCTCCTTTGGCTGTGAATAGTGGGGTCCTGGGATTATTGCTCAGACAAGGGTTGGTGTCGGGAGCAGGAGCGGAGGGAAGAACAAGATTTGGAGCTGGGCTGGAAAATGACGTGTCATGGGTTTGGTAGGGTAATCTTACAGTAGATCTAGATACTGGGGTTTATCAAAGAGCAAACATGATGAGAGCTTTTGCCCTGCTTGACTAGCTCTCATGTGAGCTCACCTGCCTGCACCCAGTACTACATTCCCTAGGTCTCACCTTCCCTTCCTGGAAAGAGATTGCTGCTGCTCCAGGGATGTTGGGCAGAAAGTTGTCGTGGTTCCTGTGTGGCTGCTCGCAGTTGTGCAGTTAGTGTCTCTGGCATTACTGACCAAGGTCCCTGGGCACCTCTGGAATTTGTGCCCGTGCATCCTTCACCTCCAGGTTTTTCCCTGTCACGGATCATTTTCTTTGCCTCTCCTAGCTCTACTCTTGTTTTCTAAACAAACTGGTTTTGAGAACCCTTCCTTTTTGCATCTACTCTTCTTTATAGAACCTCAGGTCCCTGGTTTTCCCTATCTAAACAGGGTATATGCAGAAGCACAAGCATGATCAGTTTTCTAATTATGTCTTGTCTCTTTTTTTTTTATGAAGTGGAGAATTCAGGACGTGCTCCTTTTGTTTAGGTGCTATCAAAATATTCAGTCATCCCATGCTGATTGCAACCAGCAAATAGTAGGCTTCCACGTGAGAGTTTAGAAGCTGTGTTTTGGGTGTTCATCCCCGCTTTACACACCCCCTGTCGTGGTTTGGGCCTCCCAATCATCTGTCCCTGTGTTTGCATTCACAGCTTAAGCTACGTGTTGCCTGTGACAGGGTTGCGCAGGGCTGAAGCTAGACTTCTCGCCTGGAGAAAATTGAGTCTCTGGATGGAGTGTGAGCTCAAAACTGCCTGCTCAGGTTTGACTTGAGAGAAACCCACAGCACTAGAGCTGAAATGGAGACTTATAAGATTCCCTTGTGTCATGTAAATATCCACTGTTCTTTAGTCAAGGGAACAAGACCTGTGGCAGGCCATTACTCATTCATGTTGTAATTGACTTTCTAAACTGTAAATGTGGGACCTTGTTTTAGTGCTGGTCTCAATGGTATGAGGAAGCTTACTCTGGTTTCTCAAGTGCATAAAATAACTTCCTAGATTAAGCTATTTTTGCATCTTCCTTAAAGTAAAAAGATATTTTTCAGATAAGTACATGATAAATTGCAAGACAGGTGAGCTTGTTAATTTTTAGGGGAATGTTTCTTCCTGTGAAGCATCAGCTGTGCTGCAGGGCTGATACAAAGTCTGACGGGAGTTAAAGTGTGCTCAAGCAAAGTCAGTGATGTTTTTGCTTTGAAGCCAGATTTACTGGCAGAAAGTACCATAAATTTTTCTTCTTAAAATATCAGGTTTTCCTTTTAAATAGCCTGAGGTTGATATACAACAGCTTTGAATTTCCAGGTAATCAGCATAACTCTCTCAGCAGGAAGGTTGTCCTTCCTGACAAAGATGTCACTGTCAGTGATATTTTCTCTTTGACTCACATCCGCTACAACTGCTGTGTTTTTATTCTGACAGGTCAAACAGGTGGATATCAAACAAAAGCTCTGTCTCCCAAGGTGGTATCAGATATGATTCTAGGAGCAAATAAAATTGCATTTCCTTGCTTGTTTAATTTCTCTTTCTAGGTATGGTGTGCAGAGCCCAGAGTGCCCCATTCTCCAGGCATGGTGTCTTCCTGAAAACTGTTGTGCATATGGTCTAAGAAGTGCTTTCATATTATGAACAATTTATTTAGTGCCTGTGAAAGGTGTTAAGGAAGCAAATCTTCCCTTCCTTTGCAAATGAACTGAGCATGGTTTGAAATGTTTGACCACCCGTACAGAAAGCACAGAGCTTCCTGCTGTCTTTTTAAGGATTCAGATTGACAGTCCTAAAGGCTAAAAATTACTTGTATCCTGAGCAGGCACAGCCTATGCAACACTATTGATTTTCCAATGTGAATTGGTCTTGGGCAATGATGATCCAATTTCCATGACCTCCTTGCAAAGATCTCCAATTTGAATCAATTACCAGGAGGATAGGTTTGGTGATGAGCACCTAAGGAAATGTACTTGGTCTTGTTAGAAGATGATTATTTTAACTAAAACCAGTTAAGAAGGAAACTAAATGTGAAAGGTCCTACAACCTCCAGAAGTTATTTCTGCCTCCATGTCTTTGAGAAATAGGGCATTAATAAATAGTGCAAAATTATCGCTAGTACTCTGGATGCAGGCAGAAGAGAGCAATAGGAGTTTCTAAGGACCTCATAATCTCAGGAGGTTAAATTAGGGTGCTCAATTAGTAGAAGGTATCATTAGACTATATTAGAGAACTTTAAAAATTCCATATTACTGAAATAATTTCCATTTCCCTTCCGTTACAATTAGCAAAGTCTATTTTGATAATGGATTTTTTCTTATTTTTCTATTTTATTTTAAAAATAACCTAAATCTCTATGTAAGGCTTTCAATTGCAGTTGTGCCTGCTTGAGTGATGAGACAATTAGTAAGAAAAGGAAAGCTTTGTGATCGAACTAAGAAATTTGAAGTGCTTCTTGAAGATGGACTAGCTTCTTAGGTACATATATAATTAGGAAGATCTTTTTCAAAAAAAGCTTAAGGAAAAATGCTATTTGTGCAAATGACAGCAGTTACTTTGAACATTTTAGTCGGTTCTGCAGTTATTTTTCAAAGATGCAAGCTACTTTAACAATGTTCTCCCCCCACCCCCACTCCGTCCTCCCCAACAAACAAACCAACCAAAACCCACAACAAAACCCAGAACCAAAATGTACTGCAAATACTCTGAAGGTAAGATTTAAACCAAAAAATTTTGGATGTTTTTCTTCTAAAAGTAAGACACTTCCTAGAACACGCAGCAGTTCAAAGTGCAGTTCTTTGGCATGCTTCGTTCTTCCTAATGCTGGTATCTGGCTGCCTAATTCAAGTATCTGAGTGAGAAGTGGGTGTTGAATTTAACTTTCTAATCTTAATGTACTGGGTCACTAGTCCCTCTGTGTCTTTATGTGTAAAATGTACCCTGGATTATTTTTGTCCTTTTTGAGTAGATTTCTTTGGAAACAGGCCTTACTGTCTTCATTTATTTTTGGATGATACTGTCTGGTGTTAACCCCTTGTGGCTGGAGATGTGTGGCAGTCTTCACTTTCCCAGCAGTGATAAGTCTGTTGGCTGGTTGGGCCTTTCACTGTTTCCTGCTCTGAATCTGACCAAAGTCAGTGTTTTTGAAGAAAAATGTGTTATTCTTTCTCGCACTTACATTTTGAGAGTGTTACAGAATCACAGCCACAGAATGGCTGAGGTTGGAAGTGACCTCTGGAGGTCATCTTGTCCAATGCCCCTGCTCAAGCAGGGTCATGTAGAGCTGGTTGCCCAGGATGGTGTCCAGACAGCTTCTGAATGTCTCCAAGGACGGAGACTCCACAACCTCCCTGGGCAGCCTGTGCTGGTGCTTAGTCACTCTGAGTGAAAAAGTATTTCCTGAGGTTCAGAAGGAACCTCCTGTGTTTCAGCTGGTGTCCATTGCCCTTTGTTCTGTCAATGAGCAGCACTGAAAAGAGCTCCTTCCTCTACGTACCCTCCCTTCATATATACAGATGACTGGCAGCAGTTACTTCAGCCTTGCTGGCATGGCAGTTCTCACTGGCAGATGTTGGACAGATGTGTCCTTGTTTTCCTCCAGGAGGCCACCAGTTGAGGTGTAAAATCCCTCTTAATCCAGTTCTTCTAGGCTTAAGAGGAATAAGGTATTGCTTTGGTTCAACACAAGAAGGATAGTCCGTTATGAACAAGGAGGTCTTGTGTAAGGCAGAGCAGTATTTTTACTTGTCTTTACTGTCATGGCTTCTATCAAATCTCTTTTGGATATTTTTTTTTTCCTCCAGAGGTTCAGGTTGGAGGATGTCATATCTGACCTGACAGCTATTGCTATCAGACATATGATATAAGCAAAGCTGTTTGTATGTCATTATTCTTTTTTGATTCATCTATGGTTTGCCAGTTGAGAAAATTAAACCCAAGGGAAGATTCAGATCCCTCTGGTTCCTTTTCTTGGCTTTGTGTATAGTTGTATTAATCAACTCACATTACTGGAAAAAAATACTGTTCAAATCTATATTTATGGTTGTGCTAAGAGAACTGTTAAAGAGCCCATGGCTATTTCCAGGTTGTCATTATTAGGAGCAGAGGTTATTTATTGTCATTAAAGCTAACTGTAGGTAGACAAACTGCATGAGGTCTGTAATTTTACAAACCCCTTCTTAGGACGTTTGCAGAAATATTGAAAATCAATACAGCCTCCTTTTTACTGTATTTTAGAAACCTGGTATTTTTCCTCTTCCTTCAGGGTAATTTCTCCTTGTTTTCCAGCTCAGAGAAAATGCTTGTGTAGTGGAGATGTCTCATGTCATACAAGTGGGTACTCTACCTCATTCACTGTATCTTTATTGGATACCTAATATGAACCCTTATGTGTGCGCTTCAAAATTGCTATGAGTTTATTTCCTATAGTATAAAGAAGTTTTAAAATAGTTACAGACTCAGTCAAAATTTTACTTCTATTTCCAACTTGGGGAGAATGAATGAAGCGTGCCAGACAAAGGAAATGGTGCTGCTAACCATTATCTTGCTAGCCATAAATAAGAACATCTGGGATCTCTCATCACAATGGACAGTACAAACAGCCAGTGCTATATTTGAATCTTAGAAGTTTCCTTCATTCCTTTCACTTTCACTACACTGTGACGAAGACGTTAGAAATCACTCACTTCACTGTTTCGCCCAAGTCTGGATTTTCATATGACTGATCACATTGTTAATCTACTCATCTGTGTCCTTAGGGAAGAGCTGAATGGGAAAGGCTGAGGATTCTACACTTTTGAATTTTGATCAGCAATTCTGATTTACATTTAATTAAACTTTTGAGCTACTTGCAGGTGCTTGGACAGATATTTGCCCATGTCTAAATTTCCCAGTTAGCGTAAGTATGAAGTCTAAATAACAATTAATATAAATGTTCTCTTACCAAGGTGACAGAAAACAACACTGCTGCAGTTCCAAAATTATTGCTGTATGAATTAATGTGAAGATGAGAAACTTTGAATCATATGTAACTATAATGTTTTTTGGTTTTGCATCTGGACTCTACTTCTAAGATTAGAATGGTTGAGGTTGGAAGGGACTTCTGGAGGTCATCTGATCCAACCACCTGCTCAAGCCAGGGCTACTTTGATCCAGTTGCCCAGGACCATGTCCAGTTGGCCTCTGAATATCTCCAAGGATGGGAGACTCCACAAACTCCCTGGGGAACCTATGCCAGTGCTTGTTCACACTCACAGTGAAAAAGTCTTTCCTGATGTTTGTCTGGAACCTTCTGTGTTTCACTGTGTCCATTGTTTCTTGTTCTGCTACTGAGCACCACTGAAAAGCCTGACTTGATCCTCTCTTCACCTGTTCCTCAGGTATATCTATACATAAATAAGATGCTCCCTGAGCCTTCTCTTCTCTAGGCTATAAGCAGTGCTGGTCACTCAGACTTTTCTCGTGCTCTGTTTTTTTCATCATTATTATGGCTTTTCACAAGAATCATTCCAGTATGTCCATGTGCCTCTTGCACTGGGGACCCTAGGACTGGACCCAGCACTCCAGGTTTGGGCTTATTGTGGTAGCAACATTCCTCCTAACACAGCCTGTGATACTGTTAGCCACCTTTGTAGCAAGAGCACATTGCTTGCTCATGTCCAACCTGGTGTTTGCCAGGACCCATAGGTCCTTTTCTGCTGATTGGCTTTCCAGATGGTCAGCCCTCATTGAGTACTCTGGGGGTCTGGTGTTATTCCTCCCCAGGTGCAGGACTTGGCACTTCCCTTTTCTGAACTTCATGAGGTTCCTGTCAGCCCATTTTTCCAGCCTGTTGAGGTATCTCTGAACAGCAGCACTACCTTCTGGTGTATTATCAACTCCTTGAGTTTAGTGTCATCTGTAAACTTGCTGAGGATAACCTCTTACCCCATCATTATGATTGTTAAGATACTGAACAAGATTGACCCCAACACTGACCCTTGGGGTACATTGCTAGTTACTGGCCTCCCACCGCACTTCATACTGTTGATTACCATCCTCTGGTACCAGCTGTTCAGCCAGTTTTCAGTCTGCTTCAGTGTCTGCTTATTCTGCGCAAACTTCACCAGCTTCTCTGTGAGGATCTTGTGGGAGACAGTGTCAAAATCTTACTGAAGTCAAGGTAGACAATGTCCAGTGCTCTTGGGTAGTGGAGAGGATCCTCATCTACAAAGCCAGTCATTTCATCGTAGAAGGTTGTCAAGTTGGTCAAGCATGACTTCCCCTTTTCTGAATCCATGCTGACTAGCTGGTTCTAATCATCTTCTTGCCCTTCATGTTCCTGGAATTAGTTGCTCCATCACCTTCCTGTGTATGGCCTGTGTTTCTTTGGCTCACCTTCTTGAAGGATAGGAGTGTCATTTGCTTTCCTGCAGTCCTGAGACACCTCTCACAATTGCCATGATCATTCAAGGATTATTGAGAATGGTCTTACAATGACATCAGCTGTCTTGTGTGTGGGTCATCAGGGCCCCATAGACTTATGAATATCCAGTTTGTGTAAGTATTCTCTAATCTGATCCTCTTTCTCCAAGGGTAAGTGTTCCTTGCTCTAGACTTTCCATGTGGACTCTAAGGCCTGGGACTTCTGAAGGCTAGTCTTGCCTTCTGAGACTGAGGAGAAGGTGGTGTTCAGTACCTCAGCCTTCCCCATGTCCTGTGTCACCAGGGCCCCTGGTGTACTTACGCACTTCCAGAAGCCCTCCTTGTTGCCTCTGACATCCCTTGCCAGGGTCAGCTTCAGGTGGGCTTTCATTTCATTTAAAGTGTAGGAATTTCTGACCCTCTTAAATGAGGGACCTGTCCTGCTCATATCACTTATAAGAAAACACCTTTAATAAAAGATGTAAATTACTTCCTTGTACTAATGTTAAAGCTAACACTTGCTTTATTGCTCCCTGTACATGTAAGAGCTGTGATTATGAAGAAAAAATGTTACAGAGAGCTTTTAGTCAAATGAAGCCTTTTGACAAATATTGATTTAACATAATGCATTTATAAATTCCATATGCTGTTAAGTGGATGTCTGCCTTCAAAGAGAGGAGAAAAAACAAAACCAAAAAAAGAGGAAAATCTGTAGAGATGTAATTTATGAAGCTGAAAAAAACCATAATGATTTGCTGCCCAGCAGCATTAAATAAGGCAAGTCTTTATATAATGTAAGTCATCAAATAAGTAGTTGTGGTTGACAGCCACGTCTGTTACCGCTCTCATAATCTGATTCCCAAAAATTGAAATAGGTGTACTCTGCAGTGATTTAAAGCATGTACTATTGTTCCCTGAAAAAGGAAATGTATTTCTCATCATCAGCCAATATCAGGAAATTCTGTCTATGATAATGAGTCTGTTCTAGTGTTCATTATATTCACACTTTGAAAAGCCTGTTCTTGCACATAAGAACCATGTGCATGTTCTTGCATGTTTTCCTCTCCAGGAAAAACATGTGAAGACATCTTCAGGCAGAAGGTCAGAAGACTTACCCATCTGCCTCTCCTAGTAAGTCAAGAAAGGACTTGGGGGGGAAAAAAAAAAAGTTGTAGCTGAACATAACTTTAGACAGGACTGATGATGTTTTAATGCACGCACAATGCATTTACTCTAAAAACCTGTTTCCAATGTCTCCCAGTCTACTTCTTAGTCAGAAAAACATTTGAGAAATCATTGACCCAAAATCCCTAAAATACCACCTCTGCCCTCTTGAGGTTAAACTTTTGGGAGGTTGCTGATCAGAAGCTGAGAGGGGTAAAGGGGGAAGAAGACTGTCTCCTCTATTTGGTACATATGGCGTTTGTTGCAGATTTCCCCTTTGGTATTGAAGTGTGTTGGCTGTTGCGATGAAGCTCAGAACATGGTATTTGGGTTTTTAGTTACTCTTGATTTTTATCCTATCTGCAAAAGAATTTGTGGAAAACAATACTATTGTACAAAACCCACAACATAATGTTGAAGAGACGGCATAATTCCGTAATTAAATGAAACATTTAATGGTGCTGAACTTTCTTTTCCTCCCACACTTGCACAAAGTACTCAGTCTGATATTTGGAACTTTCCTATTTTAATTTCTTTAATGGGGCTTTGTACAAGAAATGTACTTTTCTGTGTTGAAGAATTGCTTGCACAACCTGTAATGACACTGTTGCCTCTGTGTAAAATTATATTCCTCAGGTATTTTTTTTATATTAACTGAGTTTCTAGGACTAATCAATTTATGGTCAGTGATGGATCCATCCCTATGACAATGCGTAAAACTGGTATGAGTTCATTTAGACCTCTGACAAGTGAGCTTGAAGAGAAAAGATGGACATGAATTAGAAAAAGGTTAAATCCAGGAGGGATCAAAATGTTACAATTGAGCATATGCACAAACAATACAGTGGAAATTTTCTCAGTGTCATGTATACATATTTCTTTATCTATGACATTGAACCATTCACTCTAGCAGATGCTTGCTGCATCATGAACTTCATAATGTACAGAAAAAGTCATTCGGGGTGATTTAGTGCCCATTACAAACAAGGAGAACAGTGAAAAAAGTGAGGAAAAGACTTAGGAAAGAATCCTCAGCTAGAAAGCTGATCTTTGAGTCTGTAAGGAAAAGTGATCTTTATCCTAATGAATATGAAGCCAGAACAAAGCTGGTTTTTAGCACTGTTAGTGTGACTATATCTATAGGAGTAAGAATAGCAGAAAACATATAATAAAAAGATACAATTTCAGAAATGGTAGAGAGAATGTCAGGCCAAGCTCCACTGTATGTAAATCCTGATGTTTTACAGAGTTAAACCACTTCATTGTTGTTTTTCAGGTACTAAGCACTTTGAATATACAAATCAGCAAAGTACATAACACTAAGTAAATAAAACTATGGTGAAACATTAGACTTTGTGGTGGAAGAGTTGGTTATTTTTTTCTGTTTTGCTTTCAACAGAGATTCCTTGTGATGGTATATTTGAGTTTGATGGACTTTTTGACTGTGTATACAGCATCTTGCATAAAGAGGTTTTTGGTGGTATTTGTTGTTTGAGCTAGATTTTGTATCTTAGAACACATTATACTTTCTATGAATGTATGCACCATGATACAGATTCTGCAAAATGAGTTGCAATTCCTGTTCCATTAGATTGTATTTTACAATAGCACAAGAAAAAAATTTAGTATATGATTAATGGAAGCCTAATCAGAATTTCAGTAGAACCAGACAAGATACACGTTGCTGCATAACCGCTGGGTTTAAAGTTATCAGACCTTTGAAACTCAGTAATAGGACTAGTACTCATGATCTAAGAATGACTAATAAGGATTCTCTGAGACTCAACACTGCCCTCATCATTATATAATGAAGATTTCAGTTACTCCAATAATAGTGTTAGAGTATCTTTGTTTTTAACTCATTCTTATTATTCTAATCCTAGAAATAGCCCTATTGCCCACTTAGGTCAGAACACTTAGTCTCTTTGGAAAACAAAACTGAAAATTTTTTCAGGATCAAAAAAACCAAACCCAAACCCTCCCATGAAAGTTGCTTTGAGTGCCAGGAATCTATTAGTAGTCAAGATGTTAGCTCCTGTCTTAAGCTGCCTGCATACTGAGGATGCAACGCCTACATTGAGTAATATGATTTTGAGGCTAGGAAAGCCTCAGCTGAAGTATTGAACTGTTTTGCACAGTGGAAATCTAATAGACTTCCCTGAGTTCAAAATGGTATGCTAGTGTCCTTGAAAAAATACATCAACCATTTCACTCTAAAGTATCTTTTAGATACAGTATACGTGTGTAAGGTTTATTTGGTTGAACCAGCTTAGCTAAATGGGGTGCAATTATTCTGTTAAGTCCATGAACCCACCAGAATACAGTGAAGGAATAGATTCCCCCTCTAATATTTGTGAAGAGAGAGTTTTTCTGCATGAGCTCAGATCTTTCAAAAATCTCTTACTGATATCAAGCAAACTAACTGTTAGCTGAAGAAATTACTGGCACTAGTTTAGGAGTAAGTCACTACTGATTATGAAAACATCTAGATTAAAAATGGGGCAATCACTGAGAGGTACTTAATGTCTCAAAGTACTTTAAGTACTCTCAATGTGTAAGAAGTATTCACACTATTTCATATGGATATTTTTGTATGTGTTTTGGAAATAGGAGAATAAAAAAATATAGTTGAGTACTCACAATTCTAGTAGAATTAGAAAAAGAATGCAGAGTTCTGGATTCCTTTTTTTTTTGTGCTTGTTAACCCTATGGCAATATCCTAATTACTCCTTAGATTGATATTAAGAATGCTCTGCCACTGAATATTTCAAAATTTCCACTTTAACTTGGCCACGTGGATGGTTTTGTATGTCTTTGGGTAATGATGCATACAATTTAAAGTGGTACTTGCTGAACCAGCACTAACACTTCCAGCAGTGCTTATTCTGTCCATGCCCTGAACTCTCTAGAAACAAATCCTTTAGGACAAGGAATCCAATNCTCCAGAGGTCCCTTCCAACCCTATGATTCTGTGATTCTATGAAATCCTTTCAGTCTGGAAGCCGAAGGGAAGTCTGCTCTAATAGTGATCCTCAGTTCAAAAGCACTCTCTTTCACGATCAGCACCTTGGTAATATAGACACAGCTCCAATATGCAAAATGCATCCAGTCAGTTGGAAGCAGGAGGCAGCATGGACATGAGAGCCCATGTAGGTACACACCTTCCTCTTGTCGTGTCAGGATTGCCCTCCTGTGGTGAATGTTCAAACACCAGTGCATTATAACTGCATTGTGGCCATAACCCCCTTTCTTCGGGTTGAAAATCAGCTTGCAGATGGTACTTGTTGGGTCATTGTACAAGTCAGATGTTATAATGTGGATGAATATTTTCAAGCCATGAGTAGAAGCAATGAACTAGAAGGATAGACCCGTTGACTCAGAGCTAAGGGATTGTGGGTGCTTTTCTGTTGAGTACACTTGCAATGTCTTAAATGTATGTGCAAATTTTTGCAATACATGTATATGTGATCTAAAATAAGATTTTATTTACGGGTTGATTCAAAGTAGATTTCCCAAAAAATCGAAGTGCAGTTCTGACTATTAAGATTAAAGTTCTATTTACCTCATGATTGGAATTGTTTATGTAAGAGTTTATTTGTATGACAAAGTTATGTGTCAATTATATAGTGCCCTGGAAACCTTAATTAGCTTATTTCAGAGGTTTGCCTTTTAAGGCTAGAGGAACAAGTTCTGAACCCACTAGCTTAATGAAACTTTTCATATTGATGTATTAGAATCTATTGCTCTGCATGTGATTTATGATACAATGGTTTCTTCTTTCATAATCTCTCTCCTACTCTCCTTTCCCCTACATCTTTCTCTCAACGTAAGTATATGTCAGTATTAAGAATTGTAATCTGTGTTGTTGTGTTGAAAGGACTTCAAATTCAAACAACATGAGAATGCTAAAGGGAAAACCTACTAAGCAACAAAATATTAATGTTGCCATCTATATCACTATCAAAATAACGATATTACTATATTACCTGATTTGGCATTGAAGAATTAACTACCCACTAGTTAGTTGAATAGAGTGAACAGGTGTATAATTTTTTAGCCTTTTCTACCTATATTGAAAAAAGATTTTTAGGAAAGTCTAAATATTTTGTATTAAAGCATTGTGATATTGGCTTTGAGATCAAAAAGGTAGACCCTTGCCTGTGATTCTAGTTGTACTACTTCAAGTTAGTGGTGAACTGTCTTACTGCGTATATGTGTAGTTTTGTGCCCCAAAAATCACTCCCTCAGATTGTTTTGAAAGTACTGACATTGGGATATGCAGATAGAGTAACAAGTGGTAAGACTTTCAAGATGTGAAAGTAAGAATTTAATGTCATAATTGCTTGTATGTTATAATGCTTTATCTTGTTTCAGTGGATCACTAGACCAAATGATGTGTTTTGTCAATCTCCTCAGTATATTACTAATTTCTATTGAATAATATGACTCTTACTATTTCAGCTGCAAGCAAGTCCAGTGCAGTATATAATTGCTTGACGGGCAGCTCAGCATTTGGCTTATTTTATTGTAATATTATGAAATGTGCAAAGTAAATGCTCAGGGTTCTGTAGGACCGATGGTGGGTATGGTAAACTGACAATCAATCTGGAGAAAGCAGATGCTGGAACAGTTGGGAACTTGATCTTGTCCTGGGTTGAATGAACAGTCTGAATTCTTAAAATCCCAGATAGTCTCTTTTTTTTTTTTTTACCTATATCAGCAATGTATTTTGTCTTTAAGCTCCAGCATTTCTTTTAAATAGACAGAATTTTAACCATGTATTTCTATTTCATTTTTTACCTTCCAATTAAGCTTCCAGCAATTGTATTTCAAAACTATTCTTAATTGAGTACTTCAAAATTGTACAAGGAAACTAAATTTGCTTGTTTTTAAAAGCCTTGAGTGTTCAGATACTGATAAATACTGCCTTCACGATTGTATTTAACTGTGAGTAATTTTGAGCTTTGGAAACTGGAAAGCATTCACACTCAATCATCCTGCCAGGTGTTTCATAGACAGTCTTTCTTGTATTATCACAACCTCATCTAAGTCATAATTCAGACATAATGGGAGAGGCTGAGAAAGGCTGTTGGATCTTCCTGTATTCGTTGTTGCTCCTTATCTTCCACGGTTTCCTTCCTTTCCTTGGCAAATTTCTCTTCATCAGAACTGCGTAATAGAGATGTTGCAGAGATACAGATGTACAGTTATTTTCCACCAGGGCCACACATCTTACTTGAGTGTAGCTAACTGGACATTTTTTCTGAAGTTTACCTAGCTACCAATTCTATACATGCTGGACAGAATGTGAGAGAATATAAACACACTTCTAAGAATACAAGATAACAGGAGAACCACACTAGAAAATTTCTAGTGAAGAAAGTACTGAGAAAATATACTTGCCTTGAAAATAGCACAAATGTTACACCGCAAGTTCTGAGTTCTCAGTTACTTAAAAAAACCCAACAACAATGCTTTGGTTTATCTTTGCTTTATGGCAGAAAGGTGAGTTAGAAGGGTCTTATAGTAGAATAAAAATTTTACAGAAAATATACCTTGAGTTACAAAAACAACCTAGTAAATAGAGGTTCTTTAAGCTACTATCTCCAGATTTTTTTGCTAAAGTGTTGTAGCACACTTACAGTGCAACACTTTCAAAGATGTTTCTTTTAAAGTTGTTTAGAACGTATATCCTGGGGGCATGGGGGTGCAAGATAAATGAGTTCTGCATCTCCAGCATGGAGCAAAAGGTTTAGAATATTAAATTATTTCCCCCCC
>VXBO01011672.1:72947-135144 GCA_013400135.1 Rhinoptilus africanus | reverse complement strand
CCCAGGGTTTTCTGATGTGTGAACAGATGGGACTTGGATTTCAAGCATAAGCCCAATGATAAAAGATTGGAAATCACACCATTAAAAAATTATGAGCAGTAGGTTATAAATTTTTATCACTCACTATTGTTAATTAACCTTTAAAAGCTGATCATGTAGAGAAAACCTGGGGTTTGGTTTCTGTGGGAACACTTTTTAGTAGTAATGAGCACCTGAGGATTCTTTTCGCTCCCAGAGTGAACATGACATTTCAATTCTCAAAGAAGCATGTGTGATGCCAGCACCTTTCAGTGTCTTAAGCATGGGAAGAAAGCTTGGTATTTTCCATATAGGTGCAGAAAGGGCAGCAATTTTCTTTTGCTTAGGCTGGACAAGATTCCAAATTTTCCATTCTCACATTCAAGAATTAGTCCCATGAATAGCACTCATTTCCAGAAGTGTTGCTGGGAACCTTTTGCCAACATTTTGCCGTCAGCAGGAGTGAAAATTAAGGCTTGTAATGACTTCTTTCCTTTTGCTTATATTTTTCCAAAAGGATAGGCTCTCGTTTCTAAGCCGTTTTAAAATACATTTTTTCTTCTTTCAAACAAACTGAATTGCTCTCAAATAGGCATTAAAAATAATGGCAAAAGAGTACTCTCTTAGGATCACGAACTGAGTTGCTTCAGATAACACACTAAAATCATTGGACTAATTCCATTTGTGTATGTAAGACTACCTGCATCCTGCAAATGCTTTGCATGGACTTGATCTATATTTAAAAAAAAAAAAAAATCTCCAGAATGAAAGGGACCAAGGTCCAATGTCTGTAACTTATTTATGTGTGTAGACTCTTCTGTGAACGTAAGAAGACCTTGTGCTAATCTCCTACTGCCACACACAGCACCAGTTTGACAGTGGGATCAGCTGGTCCAAGTAACACAGATGCTTTAAGTATTTAGCAAATATATGATGTTGACTGCAGGTGTTAAACATATGGAAGTAGAGAGCCATCCTGTGTGTCTATATACTTACAGATAAACGCATACTTTGGCCTCTGCTTTTTCCCTTGTTCCTTGTTATTTTTCTAGGCTCATTCATCTTTCTTCTAGAACCCCAAGGGTAGACAACACAGTGAATAAAATGCTTGAAAATGGTTTTGAAATACATCTTAATGTAAAGTGCTTACAGTTTAAGAAAGGTGAAGTAGTTTTTTGTGTATGTGTGTATGAACATAGTGCTCAAGAGAAAAGTTATAAGAAAAAGGTTGCAAATACTTTCATTAGTGAGAGGGGTAAAATTCTTTATCATGAAGATACTGGTGTTTGGTATTTTTTCATTATGACTAAGACATGAGTTTTTCTCTTCCATGGGAAAACATAATCTAGTATAGCAAGCGTGTTAAGAATTAGGAGTTGTCTGGGGTTAAGTTTAATATCTTCTGAATCTATATGGCTACTCTGTGGTATCTTTCCTTCCCTTAGACTTCACTTTAGAGTGGAGAGAATTTTCTGACATTTTCACAGAGACAAGAATTAAACATTAAAAAGGTAATCATTGAATACATAAGAATTGGAACAATTTTCTGACTGTTTGGGTTTTTGTATTATTTCTACCTATTTCAGAATTATATTAGCTGGAAATAATGGCCTGGCTACTTGTTTTCAGTCCTTCCTTTCTACTAAAACATCGCATTTGCTTTGGTTCCCTGTACTTGTATTAAAAGATGCAAATGGCCAAATCTGTTGTGGTACAGACACGGGTTTGAGTCTACCTGTCTGGACCATCTGACCTTTTTACAGATCTATTAACAACCTGAGGAAAAGGTCTTCCCCAAGCAGGTAATAATCCGCTAGTCTATGGCCAGCGTAGTGTCTGTAGGACAGATGAATAAAATCTGTAATGTTAAAGTTGTAGGAAGTTCTGATCTTCCACTGTTTGGTTTCCATACCAACCCACACTATGAGTCTGAAACGTCTGGATTTTTACAGAGTGGAAACTGTGGCAGTTTGAGTAGAAAAAATTAAGCAGAAACTGAAGTGATCCCCTCACAGTGAGGGTCTAGAGAGATGTGATGCCACTAGAAAGGTAGGACAGCAAAACTTAGCAGCATTGTGTGGTAAAAACCAAATTTGATAGATAGAATGCTTTTTAGGGAGAAATGAAAGGCTCTGCTAGTTCAGCTGGCCAAGTTTTGCCTCAGCCGTTATGATGTACTTCAGAGGAAGTGACAAAAGTATAGAAGAATATTGTATAAATCTGTAAGAGAATCCTCATCCTTACGCACTATTAATAAAAATTGACCAAAATCCCCTTTATCCTTTTATCAAAATCTTAAATAACTGAATATGCTTGTTTATTAGAGGAAGACATTACAAGGAAAAGACTCCTTTTTTTCTTTTGCCTGTGCATTTCCCTGTTAAGCTTTGCTTTGCAAATGAGAGCTCCCATTAACTGTTATTTGAAGGAAGTGGCTCACAAGATAAAACTTCAGACCCCATCAACAAACAACCACTTCTCATAGACTTCATAACAGAAAAAAACCCTCTAAGATCCTTAGTTTCTGTTTTTGACTTTGAGAGAATAAAAATGGTACCTGAGAAATAGGGAAGAAAAAAAAATTAGACTAATTCTATTGGTATGTTTAAAAAAACCCCACAAACCACAAATACTCTCCGATCGTTAATATCTCCTTTCATTATTTCTCTAGGAACTTGCCATTGCGTGCTTCAAAATAAGACAGTGAGGGTTTCTATTTTATTTTGTAGATATAGTTTTTATATGTAGTCCAAAAACATCATGTTGTGATTTAAATCTGTATAAATCATAAGAAATGTGGTCCAGAAAAATTCAGAATATGAAAGGGAAATTATAATTCAGAACCTCAAGGAATGTATATCTAGTGCTTCATTCTATTCTGTGGTCTATTGGATCCTAATGGCTTAAGTATTGGAAAATTTTTTAAGTAGGTAGGGAGTTTTAGAGCTGTGAAATTCCTGCTTTATTGAAGTTAGCTATGAAGCACCTTGTTATTTTATTGGAGACATATTCTCCTGTAATTTGGATCTGAGTTTTGTGATTCCAGCACTTCATCTTTCTCCCCACTGTGCCTTCTTTCAAAATGCTGAAGCCTGGCTGGACCTAAAAGAATTGCATTATGGTAGCAGCTTCTGAGTAGCAGCCAAAATATTCTCTGCAGTCGGAGAAGGTTTTTGATGCACCTGGTTTCTTCACTGTTTGAAAACACCTACTCTTGCTCAGCTTTTAAATTAACAGTGGCAAGAGCTGAACCTGGAGTAGTCTGAGAGGTTGGGAGGCTTCTTCTGGTGGTGTGTGAATAAGCATCTCGAAAGTTGTTAACTACATCTCTTTTCTGATAATTTTTAGTGAGAAAGACTGTTGAAGGAGGGAAACCTTGTAGTAAATCACTGAGGAATGTCTCTCAGACACTTTTTTTCTGAAGTAAAAACCAAATAAAATACAAGTTAATGATGGTGGAGAGCGTAAGCTTTTCTTCTCACTTCTGTAAACACTGTTGAAAGAGTAGGAGAGAGTGACTACAAGATGGGCCGTAGGTAGCTGCCATCAGCACAGACAGCTGGCAGGGTGTTGTAACAGACGGGCCGTGCTCTGCAAATGTCACCGCCAGTGCCACAAGAGCTGAGTGAATGACAGGGCGATCCATATTGGCAGCAGCCCAGACGAAATTAATATCGAATCAAATTAAGTTTACCCACCTCAACAATTGCCGTCTTCTGCTCCAGAGTACCTGTAATGGTATTCATGTGTATTTTCAGATTGGTCATCATAAGGATTTTTCACGATCTGGAACATTTTATCAAGTGACCAGAAAGAAATAGAGGAAGTATAAATAGATAAATCCTCTGGGTTTTTTCTGAGGTTTATTTTTTATGTATATATTGTACTTCAAAATCTTTGCTTTTCACTGGATATATACAATTGCTTTAGTCTGAAGAGACCTGTAGTAGGAGGCCCTTCTGGTCATGAAGGCAGCTTTTTGTGTGGTATCTCTCTGTGATACGTGTGTCTGCGCAGCAGCTTATTTATTATGTTGGCAGGAATGACTTTTTGCATTTGGGGACTTGACTTTTTTGAAGTTTGTGTAAAACAAATTGTGTGTCTTCTCAGGTTTGGGCTTGCGCTGTTTGCGTGCTGAGTCACTTCTTTTAGGTTTCCAAGGGAATTTCTACTTCTAAGTACAAGGCTTTTTTCTCAGGCTAACAAATGCAAAGATAAGTTTATCTAACAAACATTTTGGATAGTTCTTGAGTGAAAAATGATAGAAAAGAAACACACCAGACACAGAACAAAGATTTTTCTTCAGAAGCCCTTGAAGAGCTTTCTAGCACCAAGGAACATCATTGTTTGCAGCAACCTTTCTGATGTGGATTTTATCAGTTATTGGTTGAGAAATGACAGGGAGCCGATAAGAACACCCAGTTTCCCATATGAATGTCTGTGCATGCATCCATGACTTGCAGAGTATGCATTTTCTACACTTAATGTGTTTCAGTGTCAGAATGTACTTTATATGGTATTTCAGATACTGATTAAGAAAGAAGCTGTTGCCTTGTATATATGTTGTGGGAAAAGGCAATGGTGATGAAGTCATGAGCTTTTCCCCTCATGCTCTATTGCGTTAATGTATCACCTGTAATCACGTAGCTGCCTATGGTAGCAGAAGATTCTTGCAAAATTACTGAGTAGTGAGAATTTTGTGGTGTCCCCCCTGCAGTTGCACAGCTATACCTCACAGGTGTTGAAAATGGTACCTTACAGGCTTATGATGATTGACAATAATCTTTCCTTGTCCCTAACTTCCATCAGCCTTGGATTATATGTTTTCTATTACTGAACTGTCACTTTCAGTTGGGGGTGGAAATAAGTAGAAAACCAGAAATACTGCCAGTTTTGTTATTGCTTCAAGGTTGTGTCAGGGTGAGTTTCCTGCCTGCTGCCTCAGAAGTGATTAGCTAGCTAGGATTTTTTTAACCTTATTCTGTTCTAGGGTGGTGTTTTTCTCTTTTTCTTTTTTTTTTTTTTCTTTCTTCACAGGCTTACACATAGACTTTCCAGGGAATCTTTCTATTTACAGAACAAGACAGAAAAACTGTCCTCCTAAATTAAACAGGATAGTTGCATTTGATCCAGTATGGTGTATTCTTCTATCCACAATGTATGTATAACGTCTGTGAGACTATTTAGTTCGTTATCCTATTATGCCTGAGTTGACATATACTTCTGAAAACAGCAGAGATCAATGACCCAAAGTTTTGCTCCAAGATATCTAGGTAGTGCCTGTTTCTATGTACACGTATAAAGCTGTGTGAGCAAAGATGGAAGAAGGTGATCTCCTGCCACCACCCTGTTTTCTCTTCAGCTTCATGCAAAAAGTGAAATAGAAGGGGAGGAGTTCTTTTTGTGGCTCAAGGATCTATTTTATTCCTTTTCCCTTGCTCTATCTGGAAAAAAAGAGGGCTCACTTTGCTCTTCTTTGGGTGAGGTAAGAAAGGCAAAAATCTCATATTATTTCTCCCCTCACAGTAAGAAAGAAGTTATGTTTTCTTCCAAGTACTAGTATTTTGTCATGATGGTACAAGTTTTGTTGAATTTGAGCTTATTCTCAATAGTCTTGTGTGATTTTAATTATGACGTTTCATTATTTTCAGGTCTTAGCTCTTTACATGTGTTCACTAAAGAAATATTTTTATGAAAGACAGACTTTACTTTCCAAAAATCTGTTTTTCATTACTCAAGGCTTCTGTAATAGGCACAGTAAGAGTTTTAAAATAGTTATGTGAGACCATCCTTTTTTCTTAAAGCTTCATCGTGGTGCAACTCTGGAGGTGCGCTTGCTTCACACTAACCTTTATTTTCATTCAACTGGAAGACAGAACTATGTTTAAAACCAGTTTTAGTTAAATACCATTTTCCTTATTTTAATTAGAGGCTGCCAGCATCTGGGTTTAGTTTTTGTTGTACTGCCTAGCGGTAGGAAAACAATCTTGGTCTCCATGATGAATGTTTTAAGAGGAGAGGAAAAAAAGACACAAGCAACCCAAACCGGCCCATCCCAAACTGTGCACTCTTGAGCTGGGGAGACGTAACATGCCAAATATCAACATGGCTGCCTAAAAGTCAGTAAAATTATGCTGATTACTTGCCATTTCATGGATAGTTTCAATGTGAACAAGTAGTGTTTGTCTCTTACTCCAGAACAGACAATGCATGTGTGTATAAAGCCCAAGTGCAAATGAGCTCCTCCGGGGTTTGGCATTATTTAACAAATTAGCAGGAAGCAGTTCTAGTGAAACTTAATTTTTCACGTTAGGGTTGCAACCTAGGCTGCTCAGGTTCTGTCTTAGGAATACAGAAGTGTCCTTCATCAAAGTGTTCAGGCAAATCATCCATACTATAATACTCATAACATCTTCCTGAAGAGATCTGACAGCTGCTGAAAGAACTGACTTTCAGTTGCTCTGTAATATTCCAAGACTATTTTTAGAACAAATTTCCACAGAGCTTGGGATTCCTCTCAGTTACATCGAAGAGATGCAGCTCAAGTCAACAGAATTGCCACAGTGCTGCAAAATGAATGAGAGAGAACTGAGTTTTGTGCTCATAAATCCATATTCTGGATTTTTAGGGTTATGCTTGAATTGTGTAGAGCTACCCACTTCTATTGTAAACACGCCACATTTGGAAGATGATGATGCTGATTTAATCAACTTAATAGCAGAAATACTCTGACATTCAATCTGAAAGAAATTGAAGTTGATCAACCTCTCACTAGACTGATTATCCTAATAGTGATAAAACGGCTTTAGATATTGAATAGTTTTGATTGGCTTGAAATACTTTCGAACAGTGACATTAATCCAACGTAACTACCAGTTTTCATTCCTTACAGTTTGTTAGTCTCAGCAGATTAATGTAGCAAGGCGAAGGTAGAAAAGAATGATCTGTTTCTTGAATATTGGTATAATTTTGAATGCTAGTGTCAGGGAATTTGCTGTGTCCAAATAAGGTAGGAGTCTCCCCTGAACATATCCTAGGATATAGTGAGTACATATAAATTTTGTTCTTTAACTTTTCATAAAATGATGGAGAAGAAAGATTACTGAAGGCCAGGGGACACAAGCAATAGAAATCAAATGATCTATAAATCAAGATGACACAAAGATTTCACTCCCTTCTCTCTTAAACAAGCATGGTAGCTGGGCTCAGCTTAGGTTTTCTCTCTGAGAATTCACCTTGCATTTCTGTCTGTTTTACATGAGCAGCTCATAAGACTTTTAAATAATGATATTTTTCATCCTCGTTTCAATGAAAATGGAGAAGATGGGTCTGTGTTACATCAGGAAAGGAAAAGCATAATTACAACTGATTAGAGGAAGGCTTAAGGGATTCTGAAGATCCAATTAGCCTTCACGTGATCATCTGGCTTTAGGAGTAGGCCATCTTTGTCAATGAGAGTATCAAAATAAAGGAATGTGTAGCAAATGCTAAAAGAGACAGCTGGAACTATTCTATGAGCTATATTTTGTTCAAGGTGGGTAAAATTGAGGATGGTGAAACAAACTATAGGTGTATAGCCAGGGACACTGAAGACAAACCCCTGTTGATTGCCTTTGTCTTAGTTTTCCTCAGACCACCTAAACAATTATGCTCATCAAACGAGCCCTGAATAAAAGAGGTTGTTACATTCTTAACCACTTGTTTTTTTTACAGTGGCTGTTCGATGCTCAAAATACAGATGTACTCAACTGCTCTGCAGGAGAAAAACTTCAAAATACTTCTGCTTGAGAAAGACAGTAGAGTGAGATACCTTAAGTTGCCTTGGTGGAGTTATTGTACATTGAATGTTATACACTTAAATCTCTGAAAGACTTCTGTTTTGAAATTTTGTTGATTATAACTTTTGTTTGACCATCTCTGGAAGTATCATGGGAGGAGCTCTGGGAATTTTTACCTTTTTAATCATACTGAAGGTGGAAATACACTGAGAGATATGTTTTATGTGTATTCACATGACCTGTTTCAGTATTACAGCCTCTTTAATAAGCCAAGTCCATTAAATACTCTTTTCCCAATGGCAATAAGCAGACTTTCCAATAAACCTGTGTAACCTAGTTTACTTCATAGCGTAGAGTGCGACACTGAGATCTCATGAGGAGAGATGTGCCACTTTCTTGCTATTTTGGGAACCAGTAACTGGAGCATTTACCAGTTTGTAACACAAACATGCTAACATTTATGCTGCTTCTTAAAATTACTTGCTTATCCACATTAAGAGTGTGGGTGGCCTACTTAGGCTTTTGCCTTTGTTTCTCTGGTTTTAATACATCTTCCATTCTACTTTTTTGCTCTCTTCATTTGCTATGCTTGGTTTTAATTTTTTCTGTCTTAGGATATGCATTTATATTGCATTGTCTGTTTTATGTGTCTGATCTTGTAGGGAATCAAAAGAGAAAGACTGTGTGGGTGAAAAGCCTGTGTTAATAGGTCCCAAGGGATTACTAGGATTTATGACTACTTATGCGTTAGCACTAGAATAAGTGTTAAATATTGAGCAGTCAAGTAAATGAGAATTCTATGACTTATTGTCATAGATATCTCATTGTTTGACTGTAGTCTAAACCTATTCTTCCTGATAAGTACAAATTTTCTCAGCCTTCACACAGTGTCTTTACACATGTGTAAACAGGGTTTTCAGATGTATGGCACCGAGTATATAACAAAAGCATTGTCAGTTTTGAGTGCTCTTCTCAAAATGTGCTGATATGTTACACTTCTGGTATAGGCCATTATAAATAGAACACCACAAGAGGCTTACTTGTCCAGCTTGCTGGAGCTGCAAAATTATTTCAATTCATTGGTAGAAGAATGATTCAAGTATACAAATATTATAAATCTACTAAATGAACTGGTAAGACTGCAACTGAGTACAAAAGGGACTACTGATAAAATATATAAGAATGTTGTTAGTCCTTTATAAGACTGATGCCAAGTGACTTTTCAGTGACGTGTTTTCTGAATGTTCAGTCGGTTGCATCATGATGTTGACCTAGTCAGAATATTTCATGATGTTGCTATATATAACAAAACTCTCTGCCATTTGAACATGATGTGTGGGTCAGAGCCAAGAAGAATGACTCAGGACATAAACAATGATCAGTCATTTAAACTATTAAAAGGTAGTCCCCTATCTTAGTCATGTTATTTAAGTATTCTGAATATTGGCTTTTACCTCCACAATATTGGTGCAAATCAACACTTTCAGGAGAGCTGGATTATAGATATGGGGTTAGTTTTGCTGTCTCAAATTTTTAAAAGTTGATAAAACTTTGTGCCTTATCACAGCAAATTTAAGGTGCGTACAAGCTGGGTGTCTAGTGTAGCTAGCTTAGAGACAAATATTTCCCCTGGGGGCAAGGATATCAGTGAGGATGAATCTATAGTTTTCCAGTTTTCCACTGATTGCTGAGGCTAGATGATAGACTCCAGGCACCTAACTTTTAGGTAGTTAAACTTGGTTAAGGAGGATTCTACCATACTGAGTTCTTTTTTTTTTTTTTTTTTTTAATTAAGAGCAATACTTCAGTAATTCTAGGGAAATAATTTCCAGAAACGGAGTTGCTGGTGACAATTTTATGTTGTTAGTTAGGAAATATATGCTTGCTTTTGCACTCTGTATGGTTGGGTTGCTTTGCTGTAAGATGGAGCTTGCCTGTGATCTTTCTGGAGATGCTGAAAGGGAGGACAGAAAAATTACTAGAGGTAAAATATGATGGAATTTTAATATTCCCTTTGCGATATAGAACCTGTGTGCATTTTGGGCAATCACATCAGATGATGGTATCGCTCTGTTTTTTTTCTCCCACTTCACACTTTGAATGTCTCTGTCTCACCCTCCATGTGGGAACAGAGTATGCTTCTTTTCTTCAGTCTTTGCAACAGCTCTCTTTGGGGGAGAGAGAAAAAATGGTTGTGCTGAAATTTTTGAGGCATGGGAAAGAACTTTGTTAAACTACGGCTATTGAATAGGAAATTTTCAGATAAGCCTGGTCTTCTGTTCAACTCAGAAGCCCTATCCTTTTTTAGTTGTGACAAACCATGGTCATGTAAACAATTAACACAAATTAACAGCTACAACAAGTTAACATCAAGCCAAAACACATATGTAACTTATCAAAGATATAGCACAAAGATAATGAGCTGCAGTAGCCTTGTTACTGTAGTTCATAGCGTGGTTTCTTTTTCCCTCCAGAGCAATCACTTTTATGTCATGTGGCAGTCAGCAGATAATCTCTTTATTGACATTGATTCTTACTGTACTGCTGAGTTGTGATAAGAGTCTCTCTGAGAACGTTGGGGTTTGTTGTTGTTGTTCTTGTTTCTTTCGAACACATNTGCTCTAAGGTGGCCCTCCTCTGTCAGAGGTCCCTTCCAACCCTATGATTCTATATTGGAAGTTCATAAAAGAGACTGGTATCTTCATAAATCTGAAGCCACTTCAAAAAACGGATACAAAGTGGTTAGGGTCATTAGTCTTTCAAGCAGAAGCATCTTCAGGGAAATGCATGTTAAATGGATGTTAAAAGGCAAAACAATGAGTTAAGGAGAGGCTTGATAAGTAAGTGGAATACTACTAGAGTGTACTTTGGGGGTGAGGGGGAAGAATAGAAATGAAGAGATGATCTAGTTATGCTCAAATGCAGTAGGACTAAGACAGAAATGCAACATGTTACTCCCTGTAGCCAGACTTTTAAATAGGTTGGATGCCCTCCAATAATTTAGATGAATCTTTAGTATGACTCATGACCAGGCTGAGCTTTGCCAGTTTCACTGCAGGGAATTCCTCCCATGTGAAGGTGACTCTTTGTGGCCTGTATATTTTTTGATGTTGTGTGTCTTCTTGCCAACTAATCACTTTAATAGAAAATGTTAGTACTTTAATATCAGTTCTTATGCTGTATGTAAGATTAGAACAATTGGCAAAATGATTATGGGATATAATGGAAAAGTACTGAAACTGTAAAATTTTTCTATTGTCATTATTAAGTCATTGTGCAGTATGCAGGAGGAAAAAGTGAAATGTGAGCATCTATTTTTCAGAAGAAAATTTCCCAATTACAATTATTCCAGTTTTTGCTATTATTTATTCCTTCAGTGTACTTTTTTCTGTAACTAGCTATAAGGATTTTGAGACAAGAATTACGTCTCCACGTCTGTTCTGCTGCAAATTGTATCTCAGTCTAGAACTCCATGTGTTGTAACTCCCTAAAAAAGAAAAATAGATGTCTGGTTTTGGACCAGCTCTGAAGAAAAAAACTTTTAATCACTCTGTTCAGTTTGAAAGATGTCTATCTTTCAAAGAAATGTTAGAAAAAAGCAAAACAAACAAAAAAACCCCAAAAAATAAAAAAAAAAGGGAGGGGGGAACCCCACCAAAGCCAAACAACAAAACTTGAATGTGCTTCTCCTTTTTCTATATGCCGAATATATACTTGTTAACCAGGTGAATTAGCTTTTGCCTGGTGATACAATGCAGGGCCAGAAACACACTTTCCTATCTCAGATATTGCCTAGCTCGCAAAGGGAGGGCACAGTTTCAAAGGCATTGTCTCCTGGTCAAGTAGAGCATAGGCCCCTGGTTAAGAAGGACAGTGGGGGGACCAAGCCCCGGAGTGCGGGACTTGTGGGGTGGTGGAGAGCTCTCTATGATGCTGAACGCCTCTTTAAGACACCCCCCACCCAAGGGCTTTCGGAGAAAATGACATTTCCAGTTTCCGTTTCCTGCCTGTTTGAATTAGGTTGAATGAAACTACAAGAAATTAAAGACCTTAACTTTAATTTAGTTGTTTCATAGGTCTAAACTTGTGTAGCTTGTTACTTTCAGATGTTACCAAAAAGGAAACATAATTGAATGATATGCACGCCCAATCAGAAGCTCTTTCCATGACATAACCCAGTGGGAGAGACCAGCTATACCTTGTAAAAAAAGCCTTTTTTGTTCTTTAGTGAATAAGACTCTCAAATAGCAACATCACCACTTTGTTAGTGGGGGATACAATACTTTCAATCAGTTTGGACAATGAACAGAGTAATTTTCCAAATGGTACAAAGACATATCCAGCGGGAGTTAACTGACATTACATCTATATCCCTCTTTTGTAAACAGACTTAAATCTACAGGTGGCCTTGTTCAGGCAGGCCATCTCGAGTCATCCCTTATCTTTGGTAAGGAATATCATAGCTACCTTACCATAATATTTTGACCGAGCCAATCAATGCTTTTGATAGTGAGCTTACTCAGTCAAGAAAAATATCACAACTATATGATTACACAGCTTCTATCCTGGAAGCGGTTGCCAATGACAACATGGCTTGCAGCCAGGATGAGTGCGGATATATCTGCAAAACACTGTATAGCCAACCTAAGACTTAAAAATGGTGGCCTTTCTTGGTCTGTGTTTACCTCAGCTGATTCTGTTCTGCTAACCATAGGCCAATATGCTTGGCTGTCAGGTTTCCATTCTGTACATTCAAGTAGGTTTGAATTGCTTGATGTTACATCATCTCAGTATGTTCTCTGTAGACTTATGCTTTGTGATCATTCAGAAATTGATGCTAGCACTGAATTTTGTGAGCTTCCTAACTTTAAGCCTATAAAATGCAACCATTATTTTAAAATGCTGTGGCTTTTCTATAGCTATATGTTAATTTCTAATTGAAGTTTACAGCCTCTATGAACAAGTAGAAGATTCTGGTCACAGACACACACATATATATGTTTGTATATCTATGTATGTGTACATGTGTACATATATATATGTATGTACATTTACCTTTATATCAGCAGTTGTAGTTACCTGAGCTGGGTTTTCTTTCCTTTGGGTTTTTTTAAGCATCCAGTTTATGTAAAGGCAAATTGACCAGTACCTCATCATGCTTGGTAAAGATGTTTCATTCAGAAATTTGCTTAAATTTCTAAATTTAGGATTAAACAACGTAAAAAACATACCTGAAATTTCTTGGAGATTTTGGGTTAAGAAGAGATTTTCATGCTGGATATGTTTTCTTTACATCATGAAGTAGTTAGATCTTCCTTTCAAAGCATACTTTCATATTTTATGAGAAGTTCATGTTTTCATGTCTATTATGCTCACTGAACTTTTCATAATGATTAAAAAAAATAATTAAAAAAAATTATTACTAACTGTCTTTACGATAAATCTAATGAGGGCCAAAAGCTATTATAACCTATCTGGATGAGTATCACTTGACTCAGCTGCAGGAAGGAGCTACTTATGAGGTTCTTTTGAATTAAGCCAGCATTCTAATAATGGATAGTATAGATACCAGATCTAATAACAGATAGCAAGCTTGCCAAAGAATCATAGGATACTTTAGGTTGAGAAGAAACCTTAAAGATCGTTTAGTTCCAACCCCCCTGCCATGGGCAGGGACGCCTCCCACTAGACCAGGTTGCTCAAAGCCCCATCCAGCCTCGTCTTGAACACTTCCAGTGATGGGGCATCCACAACTTCTCTGGGATTACCACCTTCATAGTGAAACGAGGCTTTCTGATGTCTAGTCTAAATCTACACCCTTCCAGTTTAAAGCCATTATCCCTTGTCCTATCACTATGTGCCCTTGTAAAAAGTCCCTCTTCAGCTTTCTTGTAGGCTGTCTTCGGATACTGGAAGGCCACTGTAAGGTCTCCCTGGAGCCTTTTCTTCTCCAGGTCGAACAGAATGGGACAACCAACCATACCCTTCCAGTATCGACAGCCCTAACACAGCAAGATGTTGATATTAGATGTCTTTAGATTTGATGACTGTTTGACTACATTCTTTCAGAGTAAATTTATTAAATTTAAGAAAAGTGCAAAAAGCTAGTTTTTAATTGGTAGATCAAACAAGCAACAGGCAATCTTCTGCTTTTGACAGAATTATGTAGATTTAGACAAGTATAATTTAATGCTGCATTTTTCAATGTTACTATTGATTGAGATGGAAATGCATCGTTTTTGTTATTTCATATAGCTGATATTACCTTTTTCCCTGGCTAATATTACCTCTTTCCTTAGCCACTTTCTAGGTATTCAGGGCTTAGGATAATAGTTATACCAATAACTTTTATTACAATTTTGTAATAAGGAAATGGATCTCTAAAATTAAAATCTCAGTTTTGTTTCCTAGGCTGACTGACTGTATTTCACATTTCATGGTACACTTTACGTTAATTACATATGGTATTTTGTAATTGCTTTCAGAATAGAAAATATTATACAGTTAGAAAAGGGAGAACACTAGGATATCAGGGATTAGAACAAGCTAAAATTGGATCAATTATGATACTAATATGATGAAAACTTGTCTATATGGATCTCATAGGATCCTGAGGGTAGATTTATCTTGCTAAAGGTTGGATGAAAGCTATTTAAGCTTCATGGTCATTGAAATACCTATGTAAAACGACTGCCCTGTGGAGCTATCTTGTTTCAGACAGAATGACTTGGTCCTAATATAGATTTAAAATAAAAATTTAGGCTGCATGAAAAATTAGATTGTCTAGTAACTACAGGTGAAACTAGATTACTTGCTTAACTTTGGCTATCTTCTAGACAGCTGAAGATATGAGTTGAGTCCTGATCTTGAACTCTGGAAATCAGACTGGATTCACTATATTAAGTTTCAGATGATACTCATTTATCTGTATTCAGTAAAGGAAAAACAATAGTGTCAGCGTCATCAAAGCTGAACACTCTTCTTCTAGTCCTGAGCAGAAAAGACACATCTAAAAGATATAAGAATATATGCATCATAAAGTTTTATGCTTCTTAGTTAGTGGCGTGTTGTAGGAGAGAGACAAATATAGTTTATCCTCTTCAGGTCACTTAAAATACTGTTAACATTTAACACTTCTCAATAAATCTGGTATTCCTCACTGTACAGACAGGAAGAAGCAAATTAAGAAAGTAAACTTTTTTAATAAGCTTGCTCAAACATGCAGCCATTTTCTAGGTGAATATAGAGCAAACATTTACATTTGATTATAATTTTTCAGCACTAAACTAATATATCTGTCTTTAAATGTGTCTAACCTGACATAAGGTTACTATCTGAAAATGATGAGGCACTGAAAGGATTGGTTTGACGTATGCACAGTACACTTACATCTATGGACTCAAGCGTTCATGCCAAGAGAAACAGACTGATATAGAAAGGATTAACGGTGTACTTGCAGGAAAAGGTAGAGAGGTATCATTTAACCATGCATTTAGGCTTAATATGGTCTCTTTAAAGGGTCTTTCTAGATTTTTCTTTGAGATCTTATTTAGAGACACACACAGGTCTGTTACTATTACTCTGTGTTAACCCAATACATATGCTATGCTAGCATTGAAAACGCAGCAAGTCAAGTATACCATGCATCGTACTTGCTCCTTAATGCTTTTAACTGGGATGTGTGTTTCTTCCCACTGGCTAAAACAGCAAAATCTTTCAGTGACCACCCTGGCATTTATCAAGTCATCTTGAGAGGATAACTTGCTCTTTGGAAAGATCTGTGTATCTCTTGACGGAGGGAAGCCAGACTATTACTTTGATTAACTATTCCCTTCAGCTGCTGAGAGAGGATAGTTGATTCTTATTTTAAAAGCTGTGGAAAGTTGTCCTATCCTAAGGCATTTTGATATGTCACAGTAATATCCAACAGATGGAAAGGGTAAATTACAGAGAAATAAAATATTGAGACTAAATTCCTGCTTAAAAAGTCCGTAATTAAACTCCCACTGTCTTCCTTTGGGGTTATCATTTTTAATATGCTATTAAAAATATATCCTAGTTACTCATAAAAATATTTGGTGTGTTTATGAATATTTTCAATCAGGCTTTACACTAAGCATCTGTTTCTGAGACAAGCTGCTCAGAAGCTATTTAATATTCCTAAAGAAAGAAAGCAAAATCCATTTTTAGGTGGAAAATTACATTGAAAACAGTTTAAACCCCTCTTTCCTCATAGACTGTTTAATAAAAAGCAGGTTTTCTGCATACTTCAGTTTTCACAACACATGATGTCCCTTAATGTCTGCTATAATGATTGACATAATTTTAGATAACACATATAAGATCTGTGACAGACCACCTGGAAGTGTCATTCATTATAAGCAACAAATTTTCGTAGGCCAGTAAATGGTAGGACAACATCCATCATACAACAGACACTTGCACACTCCCAGTGAAGGCCAGTGCAGATCAAGGCTGCAGCTTTAAAGAGTAGGGGGAACAAAGGCAACTGATTTAAGTTCATATTTAGGAACTGACACACACAGACTTCTCTTGAAAAAACATGTGTTTAACAGCTTTAAAAATACATTGGTGTATTTAGTTGTCTCCCTATGGACTTGTGGACCCCAATTTTTAGGATCCAAAGTTTGTAGCTATTGGCCTTTGGGCTGTGGGAAGTGCAGTTCTTGACTGCTCCAGGGAAGCCGGTCCCAGCATTCTGTTCAAGACGTCTGTATTTTTCTTCTCAGTTTGCTATAATATTTTTCTTCATTTTTCAAACTGTTCTGTATAAATGCCTACTACAAAACAGATGGCTGCACTTCAGTGGTGGATGAAGTACTGCCTTAGATATCTAATTTGTAACCTTAAATGAACAGAAGCTATTTTTTAAATTGCTGATTTTCATGAAAGTAGCCTAAATCAGTTCACTAACAGACTTTACATAATGGTACCACAGCTTGAACTAAAATGGAAAGTCCTTAATTTTTTAAAAAAACCTTAAAATAGTGTGCTATTTGTGTAGCCTTCTGTTGTGTCAAGAGTTGGATTTATT
The DNA here is from genome assembly GCA_013400135.1 of Rhinoptilus africanus. Taxonomy (NCBI): domain Eukaryota; kingdom Metazoa; phylum Chordata; class Aves; order Charadriiformes; family Glareolidae; genus Rhinoptilus; species Rhinoptilus africanus. Next base: position 118,293 of record VXBO01011672.1, on the reverse strand, counting down.
TGAATGATCTCTCTTCTAAACTTTTGGCCTGATTTTTAGTGGCTATGCTTCTACTTTCCTCATAAAGAAATCCCACAAATTATCCCATGTGAAAAATCACAGTATTACATAAATTGTTTAAAGCATAACTCCTGCAGAGAAGTTACCAAAGTATCTCCTACTTTGCAAGAGTAGTTGTTCAAATTAGTCATGGCTCATATGGTACTGAAAAATCATGGGAGAGAAAAAGATTAATTTTCTTTAACCTACCTGTCTATTTTTGATAGCTGAGGTAAGTTCGGTTTAGCCTAGCTTCTGGGTAGGCTAAAGTAGATTGCAACCCTGTGAGATGGCTGGTTGATTATAGAGCACCTCCAGCTTTAGGATTCCTTATACAAAAAAAGTTATAGAACTCTGATCTATTGTAGCTGTATGCTGCTGTTTCAAACGCCTTCAAAAAATAGTAACAGATTAATTTTGCACTAGTGGTCTTTTTTGCTGAATGGGAGTTTGCTTATTACACTGCTAGGAGCACAGATGATGTAAAAAGTTGAGGTGGCTGTAAGTGTGTTGTATGCTTTTGATGATTAGAAATGCAATGTATATTTGCCTGACATGGCTCAATTTTATACTATGATGGTGCATGAATGTGGCGTTGAAGACTAAAATTGCAGCTTGAACACTTCTGTGTTTGTCTGTGATGCTTAAGTAATGAGTAAATGCTTAATTGCCAACTCATTTTATTTAAAAATCTTAGCTGGATTCTGGAGCTGTTACTTGTTTACCTGCAGATCAGAATACAAACGGTATATGAAGATGGTAAATTATTAACTTTATTTTTTGTGGTAAGAATTAATGACTACTGGGATTGACAGAAACATTGTGCGTTCTCATTCTGTGGACAAACCACTCCTCTCAGCAAGCTGAGGTTTTCCTGTGACTTTCTTGTGTTCATAATCAGACAGCTTATAATTTACATTGCAGTTTATATGTCTGTGTACACGCACACAGTGCTATATGTGTGTATATGTGGCTCCTATGTTCTTTTCTCCCTTTTAGAAGAAAGGTATATTTTAATATATCCTTTGTTAGTTAAAAATAAATAAATAAAATATCCATTAAGGAGAGCTACAGAATTCTAGTAAAGGTAGATAAGAAGGGTCAAATAAGGAGAAATAAACATGCCCTCAGAATGGCAGATCCTGGGTCATGTGGTTATGTCAACAAGGAACTGAATTTAAAGGTATGGTGTTACAGAAGTTGATGGCAAAAAATGTATTGCAAGAACTCCTCATAATTAATTCAAACTTGGATGCACACAGACAGAGTTAGGTAGAAATGAAGAAAAATGTTTAAAAGGCTCATTCAGTTTTTGCTTGCTTTCTCATCACACCTAAATGTAAGGGATAATGAATTTGCCTTGGTTTGAGGAAGAGAAAGGGTTTGTCTGTTTGACCTAAAAGTCACAAGTATTTTGCATAAGGATTTAGTCAAAGTGGATACTAATTAAAGTTTTTGGAGTGTGCTAAAACTTCTGTGGATTTTTAGGTTCCGCCTTCTTGCTGTAAAGCCTTAAGAATGGCCTCAGGCAGTCTGTGTGGGTCCAAAATAGATAAGGGAAAACATTTTTATCATCAGATAAAAAAAAAAAAAAGAAACCAGCCAAAACCCAACCAACCAAAAAAACCCCAGCACCCCCAACAAAACCTTTGGATGTGCTTACAGTGTTTTCTCTTGTTTCTTCTGTTGATTAAGTTCTTAATCTGGTAGAGCAGGGAAATTTTCATCAGCCTCAGGGAATAATTATAACTGGTTAATACCTATATTGCGGAAGACAGAAAAGCTGGTGCTTGTAATGCCCTGATAAATCACTGTTTTTTATATGATTAAAAAAAAAAAAGAAAATATATTATAGCTCTTTGCTTTATTTATCCCCGAGGAAAGGATATTTCTATTATTATAGTTACAGAAAAAGGTTACACAAATATGGTTAGCATAGAACACTTGTCACTTTATTAACTTCCTAAGTCTTTGTACTCTGAAGAAAACAGTGTTTCTTTATAAATAGTATCTTGGGTCTGGTTTATCACTGCTTCTAACAGTGTATCTCAAAATTACTTGAGATTTCTGAAATCTCTTTAGAGTAGTGTCATCAGTGGAGTTAGGCTGAAATCTTGGGAATTGAAGATCAGTCTTAAATGTTTTGTTTCATCCCGATAGCTTTCCATCTGCTCATTGTAATAAAGCATGGAGTACAAATGAAAGGATTCTCTCATTTAGACATGGATTATTGGATGTGTTCTTTAAGTTCTCTTTCTTTGTGTCCCCTTCCCAGTAGGACCTCCCTACAGAGAATGAGAAGTGGATTTCAAAGGCTTATTTGCCAAAATGCAAATGAACTTTTTTTTGTTTACAATATCTGATATTCCTAAGGTGTTTCTAAATGATACAGTTAGTATATCATGCGATTAACTTTTGTGAAGCCATTTTCCAGGAAATGGCTAAAATGGTTCTCTGAATTGTCACCTTTCTTTGCATGTTGGACTGTTCCAAATTTCTTCTTATGTAATCAATTATCTGTTATAACGTTCTTCTTGGCAGGGAATGGAGTACCTTCACTATTAATCGCTTATGTCAATAATATTAGAAGATACAGCTGCTATGTATGCCTTTCAAAACTCAAGATCTAATAATAATTTTTTGTTTGGTTGTTTTTTTTTAAACACGACTTCTTGAACAAATATTAGCTTTTTACTGTCACATGAGCTCATTAGAGTGATGGAAAATACATGCTATTGTATAGGGATAATTCCTTTGCCAAATATTAAAATTGATTTCTTGAGCTGTTCTAATACTCTATAAGAATCTATTTTGATCAGTATCAATGAAGGTATATTGGTAAAGGAAAGACTTATTTTGTCTCCTGATATGGCCTTTCTTATGGTCTTGAAGCAGATGAAAGGCCTCTTAAGTGAACCATTTGAGTAGAAAATTAAATGTTTTTAAATCATTAGGGAAAACAAAGAAAGAAAATGTTCTGAAAACTGAGGTTTTGTTGGTTGTAGAATGATTGAAGCAAGGAATTTAGACACATACACAGAGACAAGAGTTCCCTGAAATCCCAACAAAACATGATATTACATCGCACACTCTGAGAGATAGTCTAATGAATTATTAGACCAGATTTCAAGAGTATTTGGGTTATTCTTGGAAGTACAAAAAAGATGCACCACGATCCTCCTGTGGAAATCGCATCAATGCAGATACATCATAGAAGGAACGGTTATCTTGGAAGTCTAGTTTTTGATCTGTCCTACTACTTTGTCGCAAAGCAGAAACTAAGGCTGGTAGCTTATATTTAGGTAATACTGAAGGTTCAGAGACAGAAGAATTTTCATATTTTTTGTTTATAACAGGAAAGCCAATGTGTGTATGTGCAGGGAGGTGTGTGGGGAGGAGGAATTCCAGTGTCCTTCGGGGCTGAGGAAGAGAAAGTGGTGAAAGAAGGTGAATACATTCAGGCAAGCCTCATACATGCAGAATGTTTTACACCTGCTTTTTGTTTGGATCCGGAACATATGTTACTTCATCTTTGCGAACGTGCCTTGTATGTGTTTTCTCCCAAAGCTGGTTGAACCATCTGGCCTACAGGGAGACAATAATGTTGCCTTAAAAAAATCTAATACGTTATTTGTGTAAACAATGACTAAATGACAGATTTAATAATTTGACCTTAATACTTGAGGTTATTATTTAAATATAGGACCTTATAGGTTTGCACTTATATGATGCTGAAGAGTTTCAGAAGCTGTTTTGGCAAGTAAGGTATCCTTATCCTTACTGTTTGGTGTCCGGCTAGAAAACCAGGTGAATAGTATTTAAGCACAAGTTCTAGATTTTTGACAATGTGTTCAACTTTTTTAAGAAGTAAACAACATTCACCCTAGAGACTATTTTAAGGGAATAATCAAATCATTAGTGAATTATGGGAAATCCAGGGTCATAAACTTGAAGTTTCTGTTGCTATTAACTCAGAACTTATTCTGCTAGTGTTGTTTTCTAAAGATCTTCCATCTTTCACAGATGTGTGTGTCTAAGTTTTTTTTTTTTTCCCCTTCCATGTGTAAGCATTACTCTGAAATAAGAAAGCTGCCGGTTATCCCCTGATATAGACTGAAAACTGTGTAGTTGTTATTTTCCTCTCAAACTGATGCAGAGAGCAAAGACAAGTAGTAGGAACAGGAATATAGATATATCCAGAAAAAAAAGAGAGAGGGAGGGGGAAAATTCTACTTTCTGTGATAGTTTTGTAGTCTCACCATAGCAGAGACGGAATTTAGACTTAACACCACCCCCACTCTTTTCTTTTTTCCCCACTCAAAAGGATTTTTGGTGTAGTATTTTCTTCTAAAGTCTTGGGAAGTTTCTGTGTGTGTATAACTGTGTGAAAAAGATGGCACAGAGTTTTTTTCTGTTAGATATCATACATTTATCATTACTTCATAATGGATCATTCCTTCCAAATGAGTCATGCTTCTTAGATAGCCAAAGAGTGGCTTCTTAGAGTGCCAAAGCCAGCGGTAGCGAAGTCTCAAAAGTATATTTCATCTTTATAGCTGCGATCTTTTTATGCAACAGTAAAAGGGTCTGAAAGGATGTAAAACTGCACCACAGAAAAGAATGGGCCTTGCACTGATTATCATGATTTGATAATCAAGGGACTGGTTGACTGAAGTCAAGTGGCACATGATGTGTCATAGGGCAATTTCAATTATTCATGCTATTGTGGGAGGCGTATTACCATGTCTGCTGCTGCTTGTACAGTGCCAAATCTTTGATCCTGACATGAGGTTATACTTTGTTTCTTGGAAGTAACTTTGAAGATAGAAGTCAAGTCATAGCACGCAAAACTAAAATAGTGTGTAACTGGAGGGGTATGTTAATTTTAAGAAAAATACAACAGTCTTTGAGCTACTGCTGGAGGTCTTTGTTTGAAATGACAGCTCATTATCCTGGGTGCTCAGATTCCCCTGCACAGAGCCAGTGAATAAGATCACTTCCTCAGATTGTGCTGTAACCCAGTACTTAAAACAGAGCACAGTCATGTGTGGGTGGGTGTCTCAACTCTTGTGTCCCCAGGACCTCAGTCTCTGTAAGCTGCCCAAATCATCTGAGTAGTCAACCAGTCTTTGTAATAACTCTATGCTTTATCCTCAGCAGCCAAGCTGCTGATCCTGGAAAAACTTACAAGCAGGCATAAATTGACAGACCCAAATTAGGTGAATCCATTTAAATCTATGAGGGTAATGCCTCTTTTGAATTTGCCACAGTGTGTATTGGGGAACCTAGGAACCTGATCCTTTCCAGGAAAACGTGTAGATGTCTGCCCACTTCTCAGCAGTCTTATCCTCCTCTCCCCCTCACTGTTTCTGTTAAAATATGGTGGGGGAAAAAGGGAGCAGCCGCATATTTTGACAGGTCTCCTAGTTCAGGTAAGCAGGGGACAATGACTAAGAATCACGGTACGCAGAAAAACTTCCATTCCTTCAAGTTTTGTATATCCATCTGTTCTCAGGTAGTAAAGTTATAGCAGACTTATTGAGTTTGAATGTTTAAAAAAGTTAAAGAAGTAGTCACTGCCTTGTGCATTCTTCCTTCTCTGTTTCATTTAATCTGATTTCTTGCTCTTATCCTCCCTTTAACAGCCCAGTCCCTTAAATTAGAAATTTAAGACTAGAAGTGAGTACTCCTTCAGGCTCCCTTGCTTCTTCCCTTTTGTTTGCTTTTCTTCTCCTGCTAGGATGTGTTTTCTTTCTGGCTTTTGTGAAATTCTGAGTTCTGTGCCAAGACTTTAAAATACCAGATTTGATTAAATTCAAAAAAATGCATTTTAAGCTGTTTGGAAAACAGATTTTCTTTTTTACACAGCTGTCATCCCTGTTTGGAGCTTCTGAATGTTACAGACAAACAGATAACAATAGTAAATATAGCACAATAGATAACATGAGATTTTATGATATGTTTTCCTGGGTTAGTTTTAAAAGTAGGGGTTTTTGTTGCCTTTACTGTACGAAGGCAACTCATTTTAGTGAAAATTGAATGTGCCATAGTTGTTCAGGTAAATCAGAATGCCAGATAGTAACTCAAAGTTTCTGCAAAGATCTAGACAAAAGAAATAACTCAGTCTCCAGGCAGTTACAATAATGAAGGAAGAAAGAAAAAAAAAAACCCCAAATCTTGCTACCTCAAAAGAAAAGGCCAGTTAAAACACTTAGCAATTAAAAGTTCCTTTGGGAGAGAAGAAATACTGTAATGCTGTAGGAAACCAGTATTTTGTAATCAAGTGGGTGAGATAAGTCTAGATGCTTGTAAGCCTGATTAGACTGTAACCTTGCAATTTAGACCAGGTGATGGCAGGTACATACTTGTCACAGGCCAGGGATAGCAGTTCTCAAGCTTTAGTTTTCAAGAACAAATGTGGGAATCATGTTTGCTTCTTTAAATTTGGAGAAAACTACAAAAGTAGAAAGCAGCTTGCAAGAGAACAGTTTTTGATTTTTGTTTGACATGCAAAGAGGTAATTGGTAATAAAAGATATAAAATAATTACTGCGGGGGGAAAAATATCTGATTTTTTTCTTAGTTTAACTGCTGTGATACCTTTTTCTGTAATTGGACTATCTTGCCCTGATTATTGCATGCTGTGTCAAAAGAAACTGCTGAAAAAAGAGGATCAGTCCTTTACTATGAGCAAGTAGGCACACTGTCTGTGCAGCTTAGACAGAGAAACCCAGGGCCAACTCGTAGCAAGGACAGCAACAGCACATCTGAAGCCAGGTTTTTTAGTATTTTTGGGTCGATTAAGGAAATTATGAATACAGGTGCACCTCAGGATCTGCTAGGAAAGAAAAAAAGAATATTTTTTTTCTACTATAAGCTTGCTATTTATTATTCTTATTTTTTTAGTGAAGGTCAGTAAGACAGGGATGTTGGGAAAAAAACACCTAGAGAGAAAAGATGGGGAGTTTTAGAAGTCTTCAATTTGGAATGGAAAATATTTATAAAACAATAAGCAAAATATGTCGTAGTGATTTGCACATGAGGTTAGGAATAACCTCAAATGCATACAGGCATATAATTTTGTATTTTCCAACTATGAAGTAAAACTTATTTTTAAATATATTAGGTAGTGGTGGAAAAAAAAAAAAAGTAGTACCAAATGGTTGAAATGATGCAAGTGCAGTGAGCTAGGTCACTGGATTTCAGTGACCACTGAAAACTGCACATGTTCTGCTCTCCTCTCAGTTTGAGGGGCGTTTACTATTTTAAGAACTTTTAAGGTTGGTCTTTCAGAGAGTTTTATGGGAAAAAAGACAGGGATACCCATACATAGCACTCATGTATTTCTCTCTTCTTTATTAGTGCTATCATGTTCTTCCGGTTTGAACTGTTTCATCCTTACGATGTGTTGAAATGTATTGCTGTTAGGAGCGTTTGATTTCAGAGCAGGTGAAATCAATACTGAGCATGAAGAAGATGCGATTGTGTGAGACTTCTGGGAAAGAGAAGCGTTTCTGGATATTAATAGAAGGGGAAGCGCTTTAGCACTGCACAGTATCTTGTAATTACCTTTTAAAGAGTTTGTGATTTTCTCTCTTTGAATCCCAGCTTTTCTTTGGCATAAGGCCTCTTGGCTATCATAATCATTCCTATCCTAGTATAGAGACGATTGTCTTAAATTTGGAGAAGCATTTGGAATAATTTTCTCCAAATTCTGCAAACATCTGGAAGGATTTTACCGGATGGAGCTGGTTTGTGAAATTGGTTGTATTTCTCAACTTATATGTTACAGACTGCTGGGCATTGTAGGGTCTGGGAAACCATTATATCTGGCACATTGCTGTCCGCTGAAGGAATGTTATAAATCAATAGAAGAGGGGAATAATAAGAGCATGTTCTTGTAAATTCAGTTCTTTTCTGGTACCAAGTGAAAATTATTGGAATGCAAATTAACTTTCAAAATCATTCAGCTAAGGCAGAGTAACAGTAGATTGGATGTCCTCCAGTTCCTTTTAAGCTTGATGAATTTACAAAAAAAAAGAAGGAAAAAATATAATTTTTGCTAAATGTCATAGTCTTTAAAAGTGATTTGATAGACAATGAAGAGACTTTTACCCCATTAAAATTCAATTAGCTGAGGAAATCCATGTACCTGGAACTCCACACATTTGTTAAACCCATACTATTTAAATTTTTTCATAGTTTTCGTAATTTTCCTTTCAAACTGACCAGTAATTCATTTTGTCTTGATCTTTAAAAACTTATACTTAATTTGCCTATGATTGGGGAAAATTTTAGTCATCGACCTACGAATGGACAAAAAAATGGTAAAAGTAGTGTCAAAAAGCTAATTGCACAAAGTAAGTAGTAATTGGCAGCTTTTATCAGTTCAGGCAGATATGAACTGGTATGTTAATGTGTGAGCTGGTACATCAACATGGTGGCAGTTCGCATGTCAGGGGCTGTAAATCAACTCCTCCCAAACTAATTTATGTGATTAACAGAGTATTCACAGAAAAGCTGTTTTCCTCAAGGTAGAGAATAACGCTCCGTGTGTTTAACAGAAGGTGTTTTCTGACCATATAAAAGAAGATGGCAGGAAATTGTTATGTCTCTTACAATTTGACATGTTTCACAGTCAGGTGTTAATGAGAGCAACAGTGTGTTAGAAATGGGTATATTTTATGGAAACAAGAGTGTAATTTTATCATAAATGGATAATGGATAAAATACTTCTGAGATCTCATCTAAAACAGTCATGTATAAAATTTAGACAATTTTCATCTATCTGTTTTGGGAAAACGAGAGGTTGATTTGCATTTTTTAGCAACTACATTCTCTAGTAACCCAAATTCCTTTCAAGCTCTTACATGGTAAATGCTGAACTATGTTTCCTACTTCACAAATGAGTGTGTTGGGTTTTCATCACTTATCGCGTTATTCTAGGGCTGAACAGAATTTATGCTGACAAATTTGTTTCCTGGTTTAGAGAAATGTGACACTTTTTCCCTTGATTCATCAAAAAAAACATAACTCAGTTACAATTCAGAAATAAAACGGTGTTCTAAAGGGTATTCTAACTGAAATAACCTTTTAAGTTACCTCTGTAACATTTCAAGTGTCTTGCCCTCCTTTCCGTTCTGTTTACTAGCTTAAAAATGTTATACTGTCTGGGTTTGGTTGCTTTTTAGTATTTTGGGGTTTGGATTTTTTTGGGGAGGGAGGTTGGCTGCAATTCTCATGTTTCTTTGGTCACTTTGGATGGAAAATGAGGGAAATTTTTCTTAAGCTGAAAATGTTTCCTATGAAAACTGTAACGATATTTGGAATGTACCTGCTTCATTAAGATACCTGGTTAAGGACTACAGAGTATAAAAGAAATTTAAAAAAAAGCAGCCAAGTGACAAAAATATGGATACAGAAATCTAACAAACAGATGATAAGAGAAAAGATCAAGGACCAATACTTTTCAGCTACTAACTGATGAGCCATTAAAGAAACTATTCAGATATCAGTGTTTTATAAGTCAGAATTTTGCACTATGAATCCTTCCTTCATGTCAAATATCAGTACTGGAATCCTGAAAAACACCACGTATCCAAGCTACGCACAGGGAAAATCTAAAGGGTATAAATCGGGACCAAGAGAAACAGAGGGGCAAAACAGAAGCCCACAATAGAACGGCACAGGTCAGTGACATGACTATAAATTCTCCATGGTGGTAACATGGTTAAACTGGATGAACAGGGACTTGTGGTAATATGGAATATTTCAAATAAATATTTTTTTACCTGTCAACCATAGCTGTAAATAGTGGGACAAGGAAATATTGCTTATCTGTGAGGGTGCTGGTCCCTTCTTTACTGTGAGGGTGAGTGATCACTGGAAAAGGTTGCCCAGGACGTTGTGGAGTCTTCCTCCTTCAAAACCCATCTGGATATGGTCCTGGATAGAGCCAGGCTGTTTTCAGTGGTGCCTAGTGATGGAACCAGAGGCAAACAGAAACACAGGAGGTTCCCTCTGAACCTCAGGAAACACTTTCTCACTGTGAAGGTGACTGAACACTGGCACAGGTTGCTCAGGGAGGTTGTGGAGTCTCCATCCTTGGAGATATTCAAAAGCTGTCTGGACACGGTGTTGGGCAACCAGTTCTAGATGGCCCTGCTTGAGCAGGGGCGTTGGACCACACGACCTTCAGTAGTCTTTTCCAACCTCAGCCATTCACTGATGGTTCTGGTCTGACTTTTAAATGTACTCGTTTTGAGACTACAGTTGCCCGTAACTTTGTCAGGCTGCATTCTTTCTAGCTTAACAACATGCCGAGTCTGAAGCGCTGCTGTGTGAATATTCACAGCAAATGCTGTGCTCGATCCTAACCAAATCCTGTACTGCCTTTATGACTAATTATCCAGGCACATTTCAGAAATCTCTTGTTTACTTAGGGGAAAAATGAGGTTTTTATTTCAACTTATTTTATGTTGTTGGTGGTTTAGGTTTATACTGGCTGTGGCACGTACCAGGCTTAAAGGTGAACCCAAAGGCACATGCCCTTCCTATTGTCATGGAAAATAGTAAAATTTTTGAACCAAATTACTTTGCTCTAAAGTCAGTAGCTGTAGTTTCTTATCCTTTTTACTTATTCTCTTGAAGCCCTGTTTTCCTTCCCAGCTGTAGGGATGATTTAATTCCCTTACAAATGCGTTTTATGCAGACAATTATTTGAGGGGTTACTTTTGAACCCTAGCATGTTTCTTTAATTTCAGTTTCCCTTCCCTTTTTGAATATGGTTTAATTAAAAAAGAGAAAATAATCTGCACAAAAAATGAATATTATAATTTAAATATCAATACATTAAATAGTCACTTTTAATTTTTTTTTAATTTGTTCATTTTGCATCTTCACTGTTGTTAGTATGATATATGACACTTCCAGATATTGGAAGGAGCAGTGTTTTATTTTAGCATGAAGAATATACAAATAAGAATAATGACTTAAAAATTTTTTTTGGATAAAATTGTTTTTCCAGATGTGGCAAATTAAACTTCACTGTTTTCGAAAGACCATTTCTTACCACTGTAATGCTCAAGTAGCCAATAAACAAAAATTCTTCTTTTAAACAGTGTTCATAATTTAGAATACGTATGATTTTCTTAACCTTTGTGCCTCAAAGTATAAAAATGAAATTGAAGAGCTTTTCCAAAGTTTCGTTTATAATGAGCAGCAAGCTTCTATCCACATACAGCCACCTATAATTCAATCTTAAATTTAGGCAGTTCAATGACATTGTGAAATTAAATGGGGTTTGCTGTATTAAAATATTACTTAGGCAAGTTTTCTAAGTAACACTACCTTGGTAAGCCTATGAAAACATATGATCTCTTTCTTTATATGGGGGTCTGGTAGTCTTGTCAAAAAAACCTTGTACATGATTGGTTCTTCTTACCAGGTAAATGTTCAAAGCATTATCACAGAATCATTAATGTTTTTTTCTGGAGCTGGATCATAAAAACAAACATTGTTCACAGGCTGTGGATCTAGGCTAGTTACTGCCTGGAAGAAACAACTCAAGAACAAGAAATATCTTAGTGTGTGTCAATCTGAGAGCAGCCAGTTATGTGTCCTCCTCTCCTGCAGAACGAAAAAAGCCAAAAAGGAAGGCAAAGGCTCTATTAACATGAGGGAAAGCCAGAGGTAAAAATAATGCACCTTGTTAAGAAGTAGGGCATGCTATCTTCTCTGCAGTGCTGTGTTGGCATGGTTACGTAGCTTCTGGGTTAGAGCTGACTTGTATCTGTTGGGCTCAAGGATTGGACAGAATGGATATAAGTCCTTCTACAAGTCACCCCGTGGACATGTCCTGTATCATTCAACTGTCACTGAAGTTTAGGGATGGTAGAACTTGACAATATCCAACAGACAACTGAATAGTCACTTTGGCTGTTGGGGACATAGTTTATCTTTCCTAATCTCAGTCCTATACAGTCCCAGTTGTATATTTTATTGAAACAATTAATGTGTAGCTTGCTTGGATTTGTGCTAGATCTCCTTCTTTACTTAAAAAAAAAAAAGAGAGAGGGCTATAAGAAGATACTTGTGAGGAAACAAATTGTGAATCCGAGTGTCATGGATTAGCATTTGCTGAAATTCTAATTTACATTATAAGCAAAGGTTTAAGAAATAAGTGAATGATGTAATGGGGAGGGTAGTTTTTGTCTGTATCGTACAGTTCTCTCAGTCACTACAACACTTGTGGAAAAAAGGAATTATCTTCTATTTGGAGGGCAGTGGTTTGCTACCTTGCTTGCTTTTTTCTAAACAGAGTGATTTAGAAGAGTATATCCTATTTGCCATGGTAACTTAAAACACCTAGGCTCAGATGAATTCAGAAATGATCTCCAGAGGTCCCTTCCAATCCTGTGATTCTATGATTCTCAGGGACTCACATAAGCGCTGAGTTAGGGGCTCGGATAGGCAGTAGTAGAATCCCGTTCAGTAAGAAGTTTTCATGTTTTTACAGGGAGATTTTGCCTCCGATCTGGACCTTTTAATGTGATTTAGCATGGCACATGTATCTGATTATCTGATACAACTGCCTCTGCAACAGAGCAATAAACAAGAGTAGTGTGACTGGACAAGGAATCCAGCTGGTCTGGAAAAGGGTTGGATCTCTTGTGCCTGCACAGGGCATGTATGCGGTGGATCAGCATGGATGCACTGGGGTCAGGAGTAACAGATTTTTCTCTGTAATCCAGATCATCTTGATTGTGCAAGGTTTCCAGAGATGAGTACGTAAAACTAAAGCATGTATTCAGAATGGGGTTAGTTCTGCCACCAGATGTTGTTGGGAAGTTGTGAGGTTGTAGGGCTGGTAAGGAAAATTTTACACCTCATCCTTACTGAATCGAGAGACGAACAATTTTTTTTAAGTTTTTCACTGCTGGAAAGAAGTTTCTGGTCAGAACTTCTGCAATAGCTTTAACTCTCAAAGTAAAGTGTCAATGGCTCTACTGTGCTCACTACAGAAAGCACTTTAATTCCCTGTCAAACCACCTGCGTTGTTCTGGGAAGGCAGACAGGTATTGATTTGCACATTCGGTAATTCCTCTGAGCTATGCAGTATGTAAGGAGGGCTGTACGTTGCTATGGTCTGTCTTATTTTCTTTAATTAAAACATGATGCTGGTCGAGCAAATCTTTTTAAAATGTATTCTGTTCTCTTGCCTTTCTTCCTCATGATGAATTGGATTCTTTTTCTCACAGCTGCTGCTTTCTGTAAAAGTCACTGACATACATGGCAGTAAGCCAAGCAGTGGTTCCTTTTCTCTAGGTTTTCTGGCTCTTTTGTTAATAGATCCTGAAGCAAATGCTGTCTTTGAGGTAGGCTGAGCTGTACGTGTTTCCATTGGCTATATTTGCAGCTATTGTAAGGATAGCACATGACAATGAGCTTCCTTTGTATGTATTTTTCAGTAATTTGCAATTGCTCCTTGCTAAGAGATTCCTGCTATGGGAGTGCATATGTTATTTTACTAACAGATAAGGACTTGCTCCAGCCATTTCTTTCTATAAACATAGGTAACCCTTTTTTGAGTGAACCCTTAGTGGAAAAATTGGAAATCAATAGTCTCATCTGATTTAAACCTTTGTAAATCCTTATCCTAACTGATGAAGTTAGCAGATTTCATTTAATGGGATTAACACAGGTAACTGAGATCAGAGAATTGCATAGGGGATACTGAGAAAGTTCATCACCCTTTTTAGAAGAGATAAAAACTAAAATCCAGTGATCAACCCCATAACTCATATGACTTCATTGATATGGTAGATTTTTGTGCAAATGGTGGTAAAATTTGAATTAAATTCTTACCTTAATTTAGTTGCAGTAGATACTTGCAATATTGTCTTATTCTAACTTAAATTATGTACATGTAACACAAACACCCTGAGATCAGAACATGTAGAAGTAAAATGAAGTAACCTTTGCCGCAGCACATTAAGTTAATTTCTCTAATTTTTTTTTGTCTTTCAGTTTATAATTGTTGTATTTACACTTTTTAAAAGGACAGCCTTCTTATTATTGACAGACCGATTGCTATTCCCTAAGATAGCCCTCCAAATAAAGATTCTTTTCCAAGCTCATAGTAGGTACAGGATAAGGCTCTTGGGTCTCAGTCCTGCAAAGCCTTGCGTGTATTTAAGTTCTCGAACTGCTCACAGTAAAATATTTGAATGAGTAAAGTTACTTCCACGAGCATATCTACAGAGATTGTAGTGTAATCTGCAATCACGTTTACCTATGTGGAAATTTATAGAGCAGTGCAATAATAATGCTGTAATTATAATCTATAATTATTATGAAATCACATGTTCCTGTTCTGGCTACCCTATTACTGAAGGTTTTAATATGAGAGCAGAAGGTCTCCACTGCTGGCACTCATTAATATTTCTACAAAAGCAGTTCATGGGCCAAGAGAGAAATTAATCCTACTGATTACAAAATTGATTAGAAGGTCTAAACATCCTCCAAGTGTATTAGTGAACAATAAAATGAAATAATTAATGTCAGGGGGTGGCCTGCTTCTGAGCAGCCATAATTTACAAAATGTTGGCCTCCCAACTTCCTCAGAAGTTTTATTATGGGTTTTATCATTGTTTACAGTACTTGCTCTTCCTGACTCTCCTGGATGAAAATACAACAAATAGCTTAGATTTGAATTTAGTGTAATGGAAATTTCTCTGTCTTAGCACATTACTTTGTGTCTCTGATGAATGGTGGTCATGGCTAGTCACAGCATTATGTACCACAGCTCTTCACAGAGCAAAAAAGCTTCTCAGACAATGAATGAGCTTTTTTCTAAATGCCAGCCTTTGATGAGCAACACAGGTTGGCAATTGCTGTCTTTTCAAAGTCTAGCATCAATCAGGTCCCAAGCAGTTAATTTAATAAAAAGTAGAATATGTTGCCCAAATGAGCCAAAGCTATTTCTAGAAGAAAATGTAGCAACACTAAGCACTGAGTGTACAATAAATTACCTTATATTACTTGATGGATTATGATTATAGTCTTGGAACAGCAGCTTCACAGCAGCTGCTAGCAGTGTGGTCTNTCAGCTATAATAAATGTGGCAGCGTGGGAAACAGAAGAATTGAGATTCGAGAAGTATCCCCTCAATTTCACCCACTGTTTTACATCTATTTTTGTTTTATGTTTTAAGACTTATTTCTTTACCATTAGTTATCCAGTTTCTGTTTTTCTCCTCTCAGGGTCACCTGCATTGTGAGGCAACAGAAAGATTTTGATGCCCTTCACTGCTCACCAGGCTGAGATATACGCCAATTTACTGGCCTTTTTCATGTCAGATGTGAGCTCTGATAGTTGATAGTGATGAGATACAGCCCTGCACAAGTCACAGTAATGTTTTTTGGCAGGTTCTCTGAATTGTTTGTTTTTCTTAAGTTTTATTCTTGTCACTATTGCCTAAGGCACTGTGAGCAGAGTGACAAAACAGGCAGTGCAGCTCTGTTAATGAGCTACCTGAGCCGTTTATACAGGAGAGCAATCAGCCTTCTCTTATTCCCCTAGGACATTAAATTAAGGCTGACAATGCATGCATAACTGCTGCTGAGGCCTGATGACTAGGCTTAGTCCACAGTCCCCTTAATTGCGTCTATACCTGTAAGCTTATAAAATAGCCTGCTTGCACCTGCTGAATGCATAGCCAGACCAATTCGGAACCACACAGGTACAAAAGCAATGTTTAGTGTAACTTAGGTATTTATCAGAACATGAACATATAGCCTGACACCAAGCTGAGTGGTGCAGTTGATCACATCCCCCAGAGGCAAGGGATGCCATCCAGAGGAACCTTGGCAGGCTGGAGAAGTGGACCCATGAGAAAAACTCATGAAGTTCAACAAAAAATAAGTGCAAGGACCTGCACCTGTGTCAGAACAATTCCTGGTATCAGTACAGACTGGGTGCCGAAGGGATTGAGAGCAGCTTGGCAGAGAAGGACTTAAGGACACTGGTAGATGAAAAACTGGACATGACACTACAATTTGTGTTTGCAGCCCAGAAAGCCAACTCCATCCTGGGCTGCATCAAAAGAAGCGTGGGCAGCAAGGCAAGGGAGATGATTCTGCCCCTTTACTCCACTCTCACGAGAGCCTGCTTGGAGTACTGTGGGCCCCCAGCAGAAGAAAGACCCGGACCTGTTGAAGCAAGTCCAGAGTTGGAGAGGGAGGGGGCCATAAAAATGATCGGAAGGCTGGAGAACCTCTCCTGTGAAGACAGGCTGAGAGAGCTGGGGTTACTTAGTCTGTAGAAGAAACCGTTACTATATCCTTTCAATATATAAAAGGGCTTTATAAGAGAGATAGAAGACTTTTTACCAGGGCCTGTAGTGACAAGGGCAAGGGGAGATTTAGACTGGACATAAGGAAGAAATTCTTCACTATGAAGGTGGTGAGACACAAGAACAGGTTGCTCAGAGAAATTGTGGGTGCCCCATCATTGGAAATGTTCAAGGTCAGGTTGGATGGAACTTTGAGCAACTTCATCTAGTGGAAGATGTCCCTGGCCATGGCAGGGGGGCTTTGGACTAGATAATCTTTAAAGGTCCCTCCCAACCGAATGGTCTATGATTCTATAACCTTTTTCTCCATGTTCCAAGAAAGCGTGGGGTTTTTTTGTTCTATTACTCTTTTATGGCTATCTTATATAGTTAGTTTTACCTATCAGCTTCTTTGTAGAGGCAGATTTAAGTATTCAGATCCATGAGATAAATTGAAGAAGTGAAGAGGAAGTCATTGGTAAGCTTAGGTACAGTGTTCAGGGAAATAATAGTATTTTGTCTGCATTAAATTAGCGTTTCAAAGAACATCATTGCATCTCTACTTTCGTATAACAAGAAATCATTTGTTCGAAGGAGAATGTAGAGACAATACACCCTGGCAAGTGTAGTTACAGCTGATGTCCTTCCAGAGCCTCCAGGCAGCAGGAGCAGAGCTGCTAGAGGTTCAAGCCAGTCTAGGTCCATGTGCAGTCCACCTGCATTCCCTGATCCTGCACCTGATGCCATATTTAGTTAGGATTGTTTAGCTGTCAGTCATAAAGCTCAATTAACATGATTTGGCTGGACCCAGAACTGAGCTTCAAATCTTGTGCCATGATGCGTCCTGTGAGCTCTCCGTTATCTTGCTTGTCTCTGTGCTCCTCTCAGTTGGGCAGAGCACTGTACTTTGCGAATGACTTACTGAGGCCTCGGTATGAAATTATTAATTTTAAAAAAGCCTCCTTTGCCTGGTGTTTTCTGCACCAGTGATGCACTTTAGTCTTTCAGAAACTTTTTACTTCATGCACTGTTCCCCCCTAGTCTTTTAAAAAGGGTTAATGTCTTTTAGTTGACATTGCATCCTGATCCTGCTGATATTGTAGGATCAGCTCAAGCAGTGCATTGTTCTTCAGGGATAGAAAAGTTGGAAATACTGTTTCTTGACAAAATCCACAGTCTTGTCACACTTCCTATTCATGTGCTTGAAGACACAGATCGTCTAATCTTAGACTTCTGCCTACAAAACTTTCTTTACTGTTTTTAGCTTTTCAGTTGTACATGTTACCAATGATGTTTAGTTTATGGGAATTTTAGCGCTTTTTTTTTTTACAAAGGTTTGAACCAGAATGGGACGCATCTGTGCACATCTAACACATACAGAATGGTATCTGAATTATCTCGTATACAAAAAAGAGCTTTGCTGGAAGGAACTAAATTATGCACAGTAA
Organism: Rhinoptilus africanus; assembly: GCA_013400135.1. NCBI lineage: Eukaryota > Metazoa > Chordata > Aves > Charadriiformes > Glareolidae > Rhinoptilus > Rhinoptilus africanus. Next base: position 100,474 of record VXBO01011672.1, on the reverse strand, counting down.
AAATTAGTGTCACTGAATTAGCTGAAGGGCTTTGATAAGCTTTTCTGTTGTGTGTTTTTTTCCTGATGTTTCATAAGCTATTAAATTCCAATATTGAAGCCTTTTTTTCTTTTTTAAATGGCTAAATCTAGATATAGAAATTGCACTTTCCACCCCCACTGTGGAATGTTTCTCTCCTTTGTAAGGAAACACAGAAAGAAAATTAACTCAATTGCCTGCTGCTTGAGTCAGAGTAGGTATCTTCGGCCTCAACTGTTTACTTGTAGCGCAGAAATGGAAGAACAAGTGTTTCGATAACAGCAAGAATGTATTATGTTCAGAGGACTCAAATCTTATCTCAAGTCAGCCATGTGTCCTGGGGGAGGAACCCCATGACAGAACAGTAAACCTTGTTTCTTCTGTTCTGCCCTTGCCTGTAGTGAGTGAAGGGTACAGTACATCTCAGACAGCACAAGCGGTCATCTGTGTCCTCTCAGTTCTGATGGGAACAGATTACTTCATGTCGTTATTTGCATTTTTGGAGCTTTGTGGTAGACAAATGAGGGAAAAGAAGGGGAGTGTACTCACTACGCTGTTTTGTAAAGAAATATTCTCACCTAAGTAGTTTAGGTATTGGGTCTTAAATGCATTCTGTTTTCATTTTTTTTTTTAACATAAGTAGGAAACAAACATATTTTTAAGAATTGTTACTGGTTGTTTATTAAAGCACCAGGAAGAATAACAACAACAAATTTTAGCAAATTGGATGAAAATGATGATCTCTTAAGGGTCATTTGGGAAGTTGTAAGACTTGTGGTGCTGGGGAAGTAATAGAGCTTCAGTCTGGGGTTTTTCTTATTTTTGTCCCACTTTTGGGAAGAAGCTGGTAGGGACTATCTTTGAGAAATTGGTTTGCAGTAGATGTGGTGGTGCAATTCTGCAAATTTTACAGAAATGGGGATGGGGAGGACATCAAGAGATATTACAGTCACTTGTGGCATATTTAAATAAGCTTTCTGAAGAAAATCCACTTTTACTCATGGGGGATGATTTTTGGGGGGGACTAAGCAGCTGAGTAGGGCAGTCTTAAAGTTGTGTAAGAACCTACATCTTGGGTACTGACCAAGAAATTTTCTAATAGCATAGGAAGCAGGATCTGCCTTTTTGGATATGAGTGGGCATTGCTAGCAGTTGCCATGTGTGACTTCTTGAGAGGTGGTTGTCCACCAAAAGCACGCTTGGCTTTGTAAAGGTGCAAATGTAACAGCAGTTGCAAATGATTGATCATCTGATCTTGGTGTTTTCTGTTTATTTCATTTAAAGTGATGTAGGAAGGAATCTCTAAGATTTAAATAACAGACCTGCCCTAATTACAGCTGTCATGCCTGCTTTTACAGAGAAAACCTTAGGAGATGCACTACTGTTTGTGCCAGCTTCATCCTTCCTTGACTTCCTTCAGGCACATACTGTTGCACATTTTCATGCCTCTGAAGTAGACAAGGATAATCTGGGTGGTGGACAACCTGCCCCTCTGCAGAAAGATATTGCTCTGCTTTATCTGCATTGATACGCCAGCACAAGGCAGTGGTGAATTAAAAAAAAAAAAGACAAAAAAAACAACCAAACAAAAACCAAACAAAACCCAAAACTCTGAAATGAGTATGTAGATAGACTTTATAATGTCTGGATGTAATCTTATGCTGTTATTATGTTTGCTTATTTTCAAGCTAGCTATGCTGATTATATTACTATATATTTACTAGCTCTTGTGTAGAATGTAATATTATCTTGTACCTAGGATTTTTACTCAGATAAGTATAGAGGGAGTGTCTTGCATATAACTTGCATGCTGAACAGTTCTGGAAGAAGCTTTTTCTCTTAATCAGCCTTTTCCTTGTCTCGGCTTTCAATGAAGAATATTTTTAGCTGCGCACATCCAAAGAATTACTCCTTGCAGCCACGATTCTAGAAAAGTATAATTCAACCTTTATAGAACTCTTCTTACTCACAGAATTGTGCAGAGCATTAGTTTTATTTTGCACTTATATCCATACACTGATGGAATTCATTATCATTGCTGATTATGATTAAAAATAGGGCTTCCCTAGTATAGGAAAGTGTAATGGATAACTGTAATTCTTTTCTCCATTATTTTCATATGTATTCAAAAGATCTTATTTTCTTTTATGGAAATTAGTACAAGAGCAGTTCTCAAAGCAGTTGACTTTATTTAAAATAGCATTTTGAACTGTTAAATCATGCTTCATTAAGAATATTCTAGCTTTATTAGAAAAGTTACCTAAGTTACTTCTGTATATTTTATTTTCCTAAAATATCTTTGAATAATTACTTAATAGCACTTCCCCCAAAATGACTAGTGCTTAGGAGAAAATTGCTTCTGTAAAGCAGAATGAACTTTGAGATTTATGAATAATAAGATAATTTGTTTTCCCCTTCCCCAGACTCCCTTCTTTTTGAGATATTAGGCATATCTGCAGCCACCTGATTTGATGTGATTGCCAGAGTTTAAACACCTTTCATCTGATTACGAATTTGTATTGTCAGGATTTTGGCCATCGGTCCCCAGTTTTTCTTTGGGTACTTTATTCTTTCATTAAATAAACAGGGAACAAAAATTATGGTCAGACAGAACCCATTCACACCAAAACCAGCATTCAGAAATCTCTGCAGTCCTATGTGGAAGATCCCCCTTCAGCTTTCCAGTATCTTAATTTTGAAGGTGACCTTCACAGAGATTTAACCAGGGACTTAGTGTAAAAAAAAAAAAAAATACAAGGAAACTAGAAAACTGACTGAAAAGTGCAGCATGGCCCATCATCTGTAAGAAATACCCTGCTCTGCTTGTCGGAATTGTGCTCTGAGCACTTCTGCAAGAGTTTGATGAGACTTGACAAGTGTAATTCTGGAAGGAGACTAGAATTTTAGCCTTTATTTTTAGGCTGTAAAATATATTGGATGTTTAAGAAAATATTTATGAAATCCAGTAGCTAATTTACATCATTATGGTTATGTGAACTGGCACAGAACTGTATTAATTTAAACCAGCTAAAAGTTAGGATCTAAAAAGGTCTAACATGCTTAGTGTGTGCTTGAGTGTGTTCTCTTGACTTTCATATTTCATCACAGTGAAACAAAGCCAAGCAATGCGTATGTGAGAAATATGCTGGAAAAAAGATATCACAATGGCTCTAACGTGTCAGAAAAGTCACTGAAAAATAATGGCGTTACCTCGTGGATTATGCTGTAGAAAAATAGTAGCCAGTGAATACAGAGGAAATAATGGCAGCAATTTAATTAAACATTTTACAATAAAGGAGCTTTAGTTCTAAATATAATCTGCAAGCATTTAATTCTTTCCAGTTTTAAATGACACAAAACAATGCAAATCAAATTCCAGACACATTTTATGGAGTCCCTTGTGTTGCACATCATGTAGCATACTTAAAATAGACTAAAAGTACCAAAGTCATAAAATGGCAGTTGCAGCCAGAAGTCTGAAGTTTAACTCTCTTTCAATATTACCAGTGGAAGCATTGTCAATAACCTTTATCCAGCTGAAGCCTCAGTGCAATTTCCAGTATTAATGTTATAAGAGGCAGTTATCTTTCTGATTGTATTTTTTTTTTCTTTTTCACCAACATGAGTGGGGATTTTTATCTAGGATTAATTCAGCCACACTTATTCGGCGTCCTGCATTTCTACTTGATTTCTGGAGCTTCTTAGTTACATGGCCTCAACGTGGACGTAAACAGGATATGAGGCAATTAAAAGAAGGCATGGAAACTTCAAGGCATGTGAATAGGTCGGCTGTCAGCCTGTGGAAGACTTTCTCTCATAGGAAAATTTTCTTGCATAGAAAATGAAGGCCTGGAAGCCAAGCGATTGCCTATAGCTAGTGAAGCCCTTTTTTGCCTGAACAACACAACAGCCATTGAATCTATTGACCAGAATGTCACCTCCATGTTTTCTGCTTATCTTGTGTTGTTCCAGTTTCAAGGGGAAGACCATAAGGGAGGTTTATCTTTTCTGTGTTCTAACTGCCTCTTAGGCTACTCCATGCAAAGGGAATGGAGTTACACGGCCTGGGAAGAAGCTCAGAGACTGAGCATGGTCTCTGCTCTGGGTAGTCAGAAGACCAGACTGGGGCAACACCAACCCCATAGTGTAGACAACCTGTGTCCTACCGAAGGTTGCCTGCCTCGCTTGGAACATTTTGCCACCTTCGGAGGACTATGTTATAGGTAGGGGTTGAAGCTGAGAGGTATGGAGGAAAAGAAGATAAGCAGACTTGGCAGAAAGAGAAATGGGATTCACTTGCTTCTCCTAGTTACCTCTTCTTTTTTTACCTCTCTTAGAAGAGGTACAGCAGGAACTCTTGGGATGATTGCTAGCGGATCTCTTGAGGAAGCTGGCAGAACATTGCAATTTCTACTGAGGAGCTAAAGCTGCTTTATGTCTTCTATTCCCGCTAATATTCACTGGTGCTGTTGTCATTCTTGCCTTGTCAAACAGCCACACTTCCTCTTCACTTGCACATCCCATTTAATCTGGGTTTGCATCTTCCCCTGAGAACTGGATTAGGCTTAAACCCAATTGTCTTGTCTTGAGAAGAGGTTGATAATGCATGTGTAGAGGGAAAAAAAAAGTGTTGTAAGAAAATGATTCTTAACACATTTCCATACATATGTAGTTAGTATATTACAAATGTATTTATTAAATACTGCTGGACTTTGAGCAAATGCTTTCAGAGAATTATCACCAATGCTTTCTGTGTCTCCTTTTTGAGAGATAATAACAGCTATAGTTAGAGATATTTCTTTTCCTTGATGTGAGACTTTGTGTGCTATTTCTTATGCAGGTACTCAGGATTGCCAGATGCTATAGCAGCTCTTTCCAGGCACCATTTAAAAATATATTTTATTATTTGCAAGGTTTTTTTTAAAACATTAGTCACTGGCTAATATAATTTGTGACTGATAAAGATCAGATCCTGGGGGTAGTTTGCTTAATAAAACAACTGAGGCAGTCAAAAGTCTGTAAGATACTAAGGAACAGTTGGAAGAAAATGGAATGCAAAGGGAACTGCAGCACTAGATACTGGATGTATCTGTCTTGCCTGTATCTGGAGTGAATCAGAGGAACTGACGAGAGGAAAAGGCTTTCTTTTCATTGTTATTCAATGAATCTTCTGTCTATAAAAGGACAATGTTAATAAGACAGACTTTCTTCAGCCCTAAAAAAACAGCCTAGGAAAGGCTGATCATCTTAGCGGAGGTTCCCACTGTTTCCAGAAATTGTTATTCCACTAATAAAGACTTTTTCCTTCAGGAAATTTCAAGTTATCTGTCACTTTCTCACCACAAAGTGGCTTACACCCAATTCTACTGGCATTTGTATGGTGTACATGTTCCCTTATCAGGCAAACTTAAGAGTACATTGTGGCAACAATTTTGGCCTTGCACGCTAGCCCAAGGTACATAGTATTTTGATCATTAGCAGGGATAATTTATTTTTCCTCATTATCATTTGCTCCAATGTCTTTCCTCTTCCATTGTTACTGTGACAATGGAAATAACATGTCAGAGAAAGCAATGCTGCTTCACCTAATGAGATTGAATTTTTCAATGACAGGGGGTTAAGTAATGGAATAGGTTTGTCAGGTTGTGGGTTCTCCATCCTTGAAAACTTTCAGACCTGAATCAAAAGGTATCTACCAACTTCTGTGTAGGTACAAAGGGCCCAGAGACAAGGCCTAAGCAATCTGATTTTGTTTTGAAGTTAGCCCTGGTTTGAGGAGGGAGCTGAACACTTGACTTCCAGAGCTGTTTTCCAGTCTAAACCTTTTTTATGATGGTATGATTTGCAACACGTTTTGCACCTGCTCTATAGATTTCCTTCAACATTCAGGAGGAGCTGTTTCTGCTGCAACTGTCAGAAAAGTAAAATATCTACTAACTTTTAAACCTCATAAAGCTGATATATTATGGTTTTAACAATTACAATGAGAATCGTAACAGGCAACAGCTGCCTGTTTCTTCATGTCAGTTCCTATTCTGTGGCAAAACCTAAAAACTTTCCTGTCTTATGCTATGACTGGATGTTTTCTAGAAAAATAAACTTTATAGAAGAGGAAAGAGACTAAATTAATGTGCTATATACTAGCACTTCCCTTACTCCACCTCTCCTTTTGTGTGCTATACCAAAGCTGCAAGAGTGAGAGACAATCTGTATGGGAGCCTCAGTGGTTCCTCCATGGTGGTTTATGGCTGAAAAACCACAGCTGCCTACTGGTTTCACACTTCTACTGCCACTCTCTACTGATGATTTTGCAGTCCACTAATTCTTTACCACTGTAATGGTCCTTAGGGGCTGTCATTAATGAAACATGGAGTTAGGACAATTCTTGTTTCTCTAAGTTTTCATAAAGAATCAAACTGATCTATTACCTGTAGCCCATGAAGAAGCAAAATGAGCATTGTCTGTGTTTCAGTATTTAGCTGCTGCACAGGCCATGGGATGATGCTTCTGGAGATGGAGGATCATCTGTGAACTGCAAGATGAAGCGTTATGTGAGGAGATTGTCTGTAGATGAAAAATCTGAAAAGTTATTCTCTTCTGAACTAGTTTAACAGAACACTGCTATGGATTAAGTGAGAGAAAAAATGAACTTTGGCTATTGTATGATTTCCTTTAAGGCAGTGTGTAAAAATAAGGAAAGTCAATTCAGTCTTCCTGTCTTCAGCTTGTCTGTTTGTTTTGCCTTGAATCCATTGCTTCTTTAACCAAAACTGTGCAAAGTCCAGTCCGAAACAAGTTCTAAATATACTCCAAGAAGGCCAGGGATTTATCCCAAGGCAGAGCACGACCCTAGGGAGAACACCACCGGAGAATCATTGCAATAGACTTGCTGCTTTATTAAAGTATTGCTATCTGGCCTCGAAGCCTTCTAAATGTGCCTACAAATTGCCAAAAGAGACACAGTTCAGCTTGAGTCATGGGTCTGAGGGACCCATATGCCCTCATTTCCAGCATTATATGTTGCTGTAGCTGTGCCTCCAGTGTAAATAAGAGCAAAATCAGCTTCCTAAAGTGTTCAGGTTTTTTTTTTCCCCTCCCTTCATTTTCCTTTTTACTAAAACTTTCAGAAACCCTGCTTGTCAGGAACAGTTAGAGCTTTTGTACAGGTGAATTGTGGATAGGTAGCTACTGGCAACTGGGTCACAGCTGAGCTTTTCTTTTTTCCCAGGAAGAATAGTGTAGCAAACTTGAAATAGCAATAAAGAGAATATATGATTTATTTTCATTGTAGATAAAACTCTCCCCATCAGGTAGTAACTTTGATGTATTTGTATAAGGAAAGTTAGAAAAGAATGTTTGAATCATTCATCATGAAGCACTCTAAAACTAAAAGGTCAAAGGATTCTTGCTTCTGTCAGAAAACAGTCTCCAAAGCTAGATGACTGCGGGAAACATGCTCAGACAAACTTGATTTTAACCATTGGGAAGTGCTGAAGATGAGGCAAATAAAGTAAAAGAAAAGAGTCTTCAGAGTTAAAAGGGAAAAGTTATTTTCAGTTGGACGCTTCTTAAGGAAGAGTTGTTAAATGGCGACCTCCCAAAAAAATATACAGCCCTAAAAAATACGAATCTTAATAAGACTTAAAGATAGAAGTAAAATATTACTGCAGCCTGCATGTTGCGTTTTCTATCTGCTTCATGAGATTAAAAAATATTAATAAAATCGTGAGTCGAAGGGCTCTTGGGTGAGTCATCATGACAATTCAGTGTGTCTCTCTGTATTACAACTTAAAATATGAGAGAAAGATGGTGCTGGCAGATTTTACATAGTAAGAAAGATAATCTAAGCTTGCTAGAGTATCTTGGGAAATTATAGTACTTGGAAACAGAAGATATCTAAGTAATATTTTACTTTATAGCAAACTGTTCTGGAGAATTTTTGTTCCCTGAAAAATTCTGCCACTGATTGTTCCTCCCTGCCCTCTGCACATTTTTCACCTACATTTTGCTTCCATGGCATACATCCCTTGCCTTTTCTGAAGACAAACATGTCTTTCTTTGTCGGTTAATATTATTTTTTTTGTTTTCATTTCTGTGCTGTCTTACTTGAGCAGGAAAATTCTTATGAAAAATATAGATTTATATTTTTTTTGTTTGTCTTTCCTAAAACTATGTGTAAAAGCATCTGACTGAGAACAGGGAAGTTGCTGAGAGAGAAGAAAACGGAATTGCAACAAGAAACGAAGAAGTGAGTTGTAGATTTGTGAAAGCCAGCTGCAATTACTGTGATTTAGATCTTCTCTGAGGGGTGGATGGAGTCCTGTTCCAGTAAGGGATTGGGTAGAGGCACTGGTGCCACCTGGTTGTGTGGCAAAAGAAAGTGTAAGCCATGATGGGCAGTGATAATGGGCAGGTGGTGGCAGCTCACTGGCCTCAGTTCCTTGATTGCCTGATTTGCACTCCTCTTGTTTGCTCATCTGTTAAAGTTGTAATTTAAATGTACGTTCTGAACAGTTTGTCTAGCAAACCCAAAAATAGCTGGATTGTTTTATTAGTGGGGGGACATATAGGCTGAAATTTGTGCCATTTATGAAGCCTGAAATTAGGCCCTGAAAATTACTAGTTGCACTTTAAAATGTGAGTTGTTGGAAACTGTGAAATCAATAAACTTATCAAAACAAGATATTTTAATCCACTCACGCATAGCTATGTATGCAAAATAAATCTTTTTACTGTCAAACTGACAGAGGTGTATTATATTCACCTATTTATCTCTGCCTAGATTTTTAGCTCTACTGTAGGAAATTAATCATGTAGGTGAAATATAAAGTCAAATGGTTTGTAATACAAATCTGAACTGGTTAGGGAAAATAACAGGAGGTGTGAAAAGACTCTCATGTAAAAAGAAGTCAGGGAGAGAAGTTACACCTGCTTTTTTTTTTTTGAGCATAAGTTGGATACAGATTAAACAAGATAGGAATTAACCCTATTTCATGTGTTATAAACTCTAGAAAAAGTAATTAATTAAATTACTTAACTTGGATGATTAGTCTGTGCGACTTTCTGCAGTGTACTCAAGATTTAAAGAAACAGACATGCATATCTTTATCTTTATTTGAATTTGGATGTTTGCAATGCAGACTGCACTCTGCAACCATCAGTTGCCTTTTTAGAGGTATTTGTATATTTAGTTGTTGACTTTAGGAAGATGTTAGTACATTACTATAATTACCCTTTTTCTCTGCTGACTATAGAAGAAGTTTAAGTTGATTGTATCAGAGAAATATATCTACTTTTGGCCAGAAAAATACCACCTATTTTTGCAAATATTCTTGCTCATACCAGTGAAGTGGGGAAAAAAGCAGTCATTCTCATTCTTCTGCATATGTTAAAGGCATTTAGCCCTTACGACTAAAAGAAATTTCCCTGTGGTGGTCAGTATGGTATATGTCTGTGAGGGATGCACCTTTGCAGACAAGTGTTTCCAAACAATGTTCAATCTCAGGTGTTTTATCAGGATGACTCTGGGCAGACTTGTATTTTTTTCTGTTTTCTATAATGTCCTAATGGTTTTGTGATTAGAATGACAGATCCTTACTTCATGCAGAGCAATGCGAAAGCTCCTACATCTTAAAATCACTACTAAGAGTGGTACTGGCAATATTTGTACCTGCAAATACCTGCTTCTTAGAGCATGACTGTGAACGGCCGAATCCAGGACCATGCTTGTAAATTATTACAGGTTTGTTAAATTAATATGTTCATGCAAGCAAAACCTTGTTGCAGAAAGCACTAACAGTCTTAAAGTATTTTTTACTTTGCCTTCTGTTAAGGAAATGAGTTTTGGTCAGAATGCTTGGACTTCTGCAGTTTTCTCTAAAGAACGTACTAAAATTAAGCCTTTCCAAAGTCTTGCTCAAGTATCCTAAGTAATACCTATCAGTAAACATGAAGTCGTACTTACAAATTATTTTACTTTTATAGTTTTTTATTTCAACATATCAAACAAACAACGCTTATATTTCAAAGTGATCATATATATGTATATGATATACGTGTATATATGCTTACACTTAAGAGTATTTCTTCTTCCTTTTCCATATTATTAGTAGCATATTAGAATAACACATTATATTTGGTTTCATATTTCTTCTATTTTACTATATTTCTATTTTTTAGACCTGTTTCCAGACTTTTATTGTGGATTTCTTCTCATTTGTTCATGTTTTTCTTATGCCACTTTCAACTTCTGCATTTTTTTTCCATTTTTTTCTACAGCAATAAATATTAACATGGGGAAGACAGCCAGCTCTGACCTCTTGTGTCACCTCACAGACCCTCCAGGGATTTGCCGTGCTGTCTCCATCTTTGACATCTACCTGCAAATCTTTCATGAGTTGTCTTTAGTTATGCGCAAAATTCCTTTCATATTCAGTAGGGTTTTTGCTGATCAGTTTACGTATACGCTAGATATGTGTATGTATATAGATATGTATTATTTTGGTCTACTTCTGCATTGCTTAGGCTTTCTGATTTCATGCTTATTTCATTTTTCGCTCCATCACACACTTTCTCCTCCTTGTTAGCTTCTCTCTTAGTAGCTCTGTTGAGCTTCTTCCTCACACTTATATACATGTATGTATGATATCTCGTGTTCCTGGAAAACATATCCATTGCAATTTCCCTTGCTGATTTTTCTGTTTCTGCTACTTGTAATGACAAACCACGACATTGCCTATGAATGTCACTCTGCCTCCTGATGATGATGTACCTTTAAGACTCCAAATGAGGGAGGATGATGACTTTATCTTTGGTGGCAAACATTCTTTCACAGCAGCCTTTCACCATATCTGTAAACTGCATTGTTATGCCTAAACCCTATACCACCCTGCACTTGAATTTTTGGGGACCTCTGACTTGCTCCTGTGCAGGAGCCTCTCTCTAGGGCTCTGGGACTAATAGCTAACTCAAAACAGAGTATTAAAACCCCCAACGTTTATTCAGGTGTTACATCCCAGGGAAAAATGCCCAATCTCTTCACCTGAGTCCCTTTTAGTCTCTGAAATGTTGGATGTGTTTTGCTCACCCAGGTATATCTCTCACGGCCTTACGCTGCTCTTTGTGACAAGTACTTTGAGGACTGAATGATTATCTTCTCAGAAAATGTTTAGAATCTTTTCAATCAAAAGCTCTAAGATTTAGGAAATCATCCACAGGCTTTCTGAGCATAATTACTATTTTAACTATCATTGTCTTGTCTCAATTTCTTATCTTTGGCTACTGTTTTATTTCCTCATTTCCTTTTTCTATAGCCTCAGGCAGACTGAGATAGAGTCCTAAAAATGTAGATCCCATTCTTGACTGTAGAGGAAAGAGCTTTACATGCCTAGTTCTTGGCAACAGTAGCTCTTAGTAAATGTGATGAGAGGACTTGTGTATGTTTTTCATAGCAAGAGCAAAGCCTCTCAGAGCACTCTAAATAGAAACTGAGTTACAGAATAATTAAGAAATGGCTGTTATAACCCAAATTGTGTGTGTATCTGGTGAGGAAGGATTACAGAGAGCGGGGAGTGCTGTAATTTCTTTGGTGTGCGTGTTCTCATAAATGAAAGTGTTTGCAGAAATGCCAGTCGAGGCTGAATTCTGGCTGGCAAGTGATAAATGCTCAGTGTATTTTTCCTGTTGCTAATGCTTTTTTTCCTACCAGCTGGAACTTAACCTTATGCAATGAATAAAACTTTTTAGCATCTTCTTAAGGCCTTTTTTTGACTTGGGCTTAACCCATAGTGCATGCTTCCTTGCAAGGGATAAGGATATTCTATTTGATGTTTTTGAGTTAGTAAGAAATTCTGATGGGGGAAAAAAAATTTATTTATTAATTAAAATTCTGCAGAATTTTCAATGTATGTATTTGTGAGATAAACCAATAAGTAATTTCTGCTAGTGGGAAGAATTCTGTAAATCTTAAGAAATATCAAGTCTGCAGTAAAAGTAGCATTTATACTGTGTCTAACTTAATCTGTAGGAACGTGATCCCTGCACATGGATCCTTATACCTAAATCCATTTCTCTGTTTTCAAAAACTGGGCCTCACTTGGTATTCTGACATGTGTATCAATATGAATTCTTATTTTATTTTCATCTCTGAATTTTTTGAAAAACCATCCCAGACAGATGCGTTTAGTCAGATTGCTGTACGTGTGGCATATTTACCTTTCCTTCTCTTTCAAATTTTGTGGAATCAAAGCACGTATTCATACTTTGGATTCGTAACAGATGTTGCCACTTTGAATCCCCCGGCCAGGATAAATTCACTGGGTAAAATGAAGCAGCTACTGAAAGGTCACACCAGGCAGCTGACATGTCTACTGACTATTTGTGTAGCAGAACCTTTTTCCGTGAAACATTTTTTAATAAATGCAAGTGAACACTTCAACATTTTGAGAAAGATACACAGAATATTTAGAGATTGTTAGAGCTAGAATTCTATGACTGTCCCATCTGTAATTGTAGTGATTCATAAAGGATTTAGGAGAAAATACTGATGCATTTTGTGAGAAGAATAGTAATTTCTAGTAACAAGAGTTCAATAAAAGTAAAGAGACTGTCAAAAAGTACCCACTTGCTACTCTAAACTCATGAGTTTTACAGAAAGATATAAATGTTAATTACAGATAACAAATATTTATTTCATTGATAGCACAAAATTACTCATTACCTGACTTATTGAATGCTTAAATTCCCCAAATTGGTTCTTGCTGTGCCTGATACCATTGCATATTAAGTAGCAGATACTGCTAGCTTCTGGTATTTTTATTCTTCCTGCACGGTTTCTCTCCATACAAAATATTTAAAAGAACAAAGATTTTTATCTTGCAGAGGGGTCAAAACAGCAAGAAAAAAGTGATATTCTTCTTGTACTCATTTTTCTGAAGAGTTGAAGTCTGGTTGCAGTCATTTCTGTCATATAACAAAGGCTTCTGAGACTGTGTTACTTAATTCTTAAGATTGTGTTAAAAATTTCAGGGCTCTTTGTCAAACACAGTAGAAGCCACTCCCACACAGCACTGCTGGAAATGATAAATCCATTCCTGTAAGTGTTTCCCTTATGACATTGAGGATTTTGATAGCCTGACTTAGTTGCAAAGATTTCTGAATAGCTGTTAATAAAAATGTTTATAGGCAATATAGAAGGATAAAACAGGAACCTAACAAAAAAAAGCAAGATGAGGAATTCTTTCCTCTGGATTTTTGCTGAAGTTTGAATAGTAATAAATGTTTTGCTGACTGCTATGCCTAGGCAAGCAAACGTTTATCCCAGTGTGGAAGGTTTGTATTAAGTATATGGAACAGAGACAGGGAGCTTGGATCCTGCATATTTGGTGCAGAACCACTGACCTTTAGGAACTGCAGTGTAGAAGTATGCAGCAACTAATCTCCTGATACGATTGCAGTAAGAGGTAATACAGCAAAGGGAAAGGAGTCCAAGTTTACCACTGTGCTGAGCCAGGGAGCTGAGACAGATGAGTGCAGTCAGATCCTGGTTAGCCTCTGCTCAGTCACCAGGCTGGAGGCACCAGGGTTTCATCAAGACTGTAAAAAGTGGAGCCAGAAACTCTTATGAAGGCAGGGGTTCATCTTTCTCTCCCCATTTCTTTTTCCCCTAACCCAGCATGGATAAGTGTTTGGNGTGTGAAAGAGGTTATTAAGATACTGAGGAAAACACCTTTTTACATGCAGTACAGTAGTGGCTGGAGAAGTTCCTTGCCACAAGAGGATTTCTACTCCTTTCTTCCCAGTGAGCTTTCTAAAGGCCAGGGTTGTATTTGACACTAGACTGCACTGGTGGTGTTAGGGAGACAGACCTCCAGGCAGTGAGAGGAGGCAGGGTTCCCTGCCTTTCCTCTCCCCTCCAGCTACTCTCCATTTTAGGTTATACGACGACGCACAAGCATGGACTGCCTGCCCTGGCCAGAGGAAAGCACCAGCCTCCTATAAACAGCCCTGCAGGTGGTCATTTGAGCACCCTACAGTGGAGAGAGGAAGCTGAACCCTCTCAGGCTGTGGAGGACAGGGGAATGCCAAGTCCCAGAGCAGTAAAGTTTGGATGGAATGAATGGAATTTGCTATTGGCATTCCCCTTTACAGGAAAGTAATCACCGGCAATTTGCATGGTGTGGAGGTCCTCTGGAGCCGGAGATAGTGGAAATCTCACTCTGGGTGAGTGGATGTGAGAGGTGGTGTTGCACAGGAGACCGATAAACATGCAGTCACGTCTGACTGGGGGACATCTGACGTGGTCCATCACTGCAACTCTGTGCTTTCTGGACATCAAAGCAGTTCCTGAATTTAATGTCATTATGGCCAGGCAGTAAGTGACTGGCAGGTAGGAAGAGGGATAATGTTCAGTATCACACTCCTGGCCTGCAGCATTTTGTCCTGCCCTTGGATATGTCGTGCTGTGATTCTCTCTGGTGCCTCACCAAGGGCTGTGCTGGACCTAGGCCAAAACAGCTCTTCCATGGGCAGCAGGGGTTAGGTTTTTTTGACTGTAAAATAATGTAAGTGGCAACTGTGTGAGAGTTACGTGTATATTTGTATTGGGTTTGCATGGCAAGGTTTTGGTAGCAGGGGAGCTCTAAGGGTGGCTTCTGTGAGGCTGCTAGAAGCTTCCCTCATGTCTGATCCAGCCAATGCCAGCTGGCTCCAAGACAGACCTGCTGCTGGGCAAAGCCGAGTCCATCAGGGATGGTGGTAATGCCTCTGGGACAACGCATTTGGGGGGGGGGGGGGATCCTGCAAGAGAAAACTGCAGATGGAGAAAGGATTGAGAATAAGTGAGATGAAACAACTCTGCAGACACCAAGGTCGGTGAAGAAGGAGGGGGAGGAGGAGCTCCAGGCACTGGAATAGAGATCCCCCTGCAGCCCCTGGTGAAGACCATGGTGAGGCAGGCTGTCCACCTGCAGCCCGTGGAGTTAATGGTGAAGCATTTTTCCACCTGCAGTCTACCTCATATGACTCTAATGGCTTTCCAGGAGGTCCCTCTAGAACCTTTTGCACATGATCTTCCTCCACTGACTCTGAGAGGCCTCAGAGGATTCCAGAAAGTCTGCGATAGGCTGATGAAATTTTTAAAATTGAAACACCAAACCATTCAAAGAATTCTTCAACTTTAACTAAAGCAAAAGTAAATTAGGTTATTTGTATGACACATATTTTACATTAGTGTCTCAGGTTGATCTGTCTCATATTGGACTGTATATATAATTGAGCATGCTCATTCTAGTCCATGTCTTCTACTGTGTGGGTTTTCCTCAAAAATGAGGTTTCTGACTACAACTACTCAACACAGACTTTTACTTTTTTATTCTTCCATAACTTTTATCACCAAAATAGCATCATTAGTTAATCTTCAGCTAGGTGCCAAGAAAAGCAAACTCATTTACTATTTCATCTTTTGGCAATCCACATGAATTACGTTTTACAGGGTCTCTGCTATTTTAGCTATCTTAAATGTCTTGCAGCTCTTTGCCAATAGTGGAAAATATTATGTAATTAAAATAAATCAAGGCAAAGAGAGTTGATAATTTATAAGTTTAGAACTGTAGTCCAGATTGTAGCATGAGTCAAAATAGCCTAATTGCTTTATAGAAAGTATAGAACTGAAAAACAACTCCCCTTCTCACCTCCTCTCAAAAAAAAAAAAAACACCAAAAAACCCAACAATAAACAAATCCTGCAACAAATAGTCCTCCTGTCCTTGTAAGGTGGAATTTAAGGTTACTGAGCTAACTTTACATCCTGTTGTGTTCCCATGTAAGGTATAGGAAGAGGAGCACTTCTAAGAGCAAATGAAGCTTCTAGACCTAGCCCAATGCCCCTTAGGCAAAGGTGACTAGAATGTAACATGAGTGCAACTAGAGGTGTAAGAAAGTGCTTCATCCCCTTGATTCATCAGTTGTGAGGCTGCTTCTGGAGTGCTGTGTCCAGTTTTGGATTCCCAATGCAAGGAGGGTATTAATGTAGTGGAGTGAGCTTGGCATTAAAATGAATGGATTGCATAACATACAAGGGGAAACAGGGAGAGATGGGTTTGTTCAGCCCTAAGAAAACTAGACATGGATCTTACTGCTGTTGTCAACTACCTAATGAAAAGCTATAGAGAAGATGGAGCTGGAGCCTTCCTGGAGGTGCACTGTAAACAGAAAGAAGAAGACACAATGTGCAACAACAGAAAATCCAATTAGATATCAAATATTTTTTCACCATGAGAGTGACCAAATATAGGAATGTGTTTCCCAGAGAGGGTCTATGTAGAAACTCCCTCCTTGAAGATACTTGAAACTCAAAAGACAAGTCTCTGAAGAAACTGATCTAATTGGAGCTGATATGAATCAAGGATTGGAGTAGATGCTCTCCAGAGGTCTCTTCTGGGACCTATTTGTGATTCTATGATCAGAGTTATTATGATCATTGTCTACGAAAAAGATGCAATGGCTGCTTTAAAAAGATAACATTTGCAAATGTTTCTGAATAGTGACAAGTAGATATTACCTAAAATGAGTAAGGAAAAATCATCACAGGTGCTGAACCCTAGGGCTCTTCTCTGAAAACAACTGTATTTGCACCTATTATATGTTCTAGTGTTCTTTCTGTACATACTCAAACATGTATGCGGTCATATAATCTCTGTGAGAAAGCCAACAATTCTAAAGTTGCAAGTGAAGGCCCCGGCACACAAGTCAAGCTAGTTTCTGCAGTGCAGATTTTTCTGCCTGGGGAATCAGAACTACTTTAGAAATTTATGTAAATGATTGCACTGATTATTGATTAAATGGGGAGCTGTATGATTGCTTCACCACAGAACATGATTAATTTGTTGTTAGTTGTTGAATACTGCTACAGGAGCATAAAAAAGGATGCATTTAATATATGGGTTATGTCTTCTGGTTTGATTAACACTAGGATTATTTTTCTTTTGCAGTACTGAAGCTATACACACAAACACACAGAATAGGAAATAAAGTAATTTGTTTTAATTCCATTGTACACATACGTATATTTATAAGGAGACTTTCAAAAATTAAAATGTAAAAAGGAAGCATACAAGAGGTAGAAGCAAGGATAAGTGAACTGGGAGGAATGTAGAGACACTGTCCAATCATGCATGGGGACTGGGTTAGGAAAGCCAAATCCCACCTGGATTTCAATTAGGCAAGGGATGGGGATGGGTAACAAGAAAGGCTTCTACAGATCATCAGCAGAAGGAATGAGGGAAAATGTGGGCCTACTGCTGACTGTATCTGGGGGCATGGTGACGAAGGATATGGGAAGGGCTGAGGTACTCAACATCTTTGCCTCAGTCTTTTACATAAGACTGGCCTTTGGGCATCCCGTGTCCCTGAGATCAGGGGGGAAGTCTGGAGCAAGAAAGACTTACCCTTAGTGGAGGGGGATCAGGTTAGAAAACATATAAACACATTGAGTGTATATAAGTCTGAAGGACTCACTAGTGCTGAGAAAACTGGCCAATGTCATTGAGAGGCAGCTCTTGATTATATTTGAAAGGTTGCAGTTTCTGGGAGAGGTTTTTGAGGGCTTGAAGACAGCAAATGTCAGCCTTCTATGATGGGATGACTGGTTTGGTGGATGAAGGGAGTGTAGTGAATACCATTTTTTTAGCCTTAGCAAGACTTTCCAATACATTATATATCCTCATAGACAAGCTGAAGAAGTCTGTACTGGATAAGTTGACATTGAGGTGGATTGAAAAGGTGTATTGCAGGGTTCAAGGGGCTGGGATCAGTGGCATGAAGTTGAGATGAACAATGGTATAACCCAGGGTTGATACTGGATCCTGTACTGTTGAATATCTTCATTAATGACTTGGATGATTTGTCAGAGTGCACTCCCAACAAGTTTGGAGGTGACAGAAAACTCAGGGGAGTAGTTGATAGATCAGATGGTCGTGCTTCTAGTCAGATGGATCTCAGCAGGCTGGAAAAACGGGCAAATAGAAATCTCATGAAGTTCAACAACAGGAAATTGCAAGTCCTGTCCCTGGGGAGGAATAACCCCAGGCGCTAATATATGTTGGAGACCAAGTGGATGGAAAACACCTTTGCAGAAAAGGAGCTGGGGGTCCTGGTCAACAAACTGAATGTGCACTCGCAGTTTGCCCAGTGGCAAAGGCAGACAACATCCACCAGGACTGCATTAGGAAGAGCGGTGCCAGCAGGTTGAGGCATGTGACCCTTCCTTTCTGTGGTAACAAACAAAGAGAAGAAAAGAATGCCATGAAAAAAATTATTTATTATCTAGAGGCCTGATGCACACCTAAGAGGGAGCTTCTCCAGTGTAGACTCTTAGAAAATAGTTTATGACAATGCTAATGGAAGATCTCGTTCTGTTGTGGGAGGATCTGGATAATTTGCAAATGCTGAGCTTTTAGGCACTGTCTGCTGATGTCTAGACCCTGGAGTGAAGGTGCCGTGCTGAGGCTCCTAGGATAGTGCTTTGGGACGTACAATTAAGTGGTCCTAGAAGTTATTACTCTGAGTAAGAGGGCCACGTAGATTTGGATAAAGGGCAAATACAGAAGAACATGTTACTAACGTTCTACCACTTTTGATAGCCGAGGCACCAGCTTGCAGCCCTGAATCAAGCCCATCCAAAATCTTCAGTGTGGTGCCCCTCCAGTTCAGCTTTCAGGAGTTGATTAGAAGGTACCCCTGTCTGTAAATGATGGCAGTACTTGCCTTTTATATAATAGTCCTAAGGTTAGAGCATTAAGGTTAGAGTTTTGAGAAACTTGTTTTCAGCTTCCTCAGTTTATCTTATAAAATGTGGTAAAAGTATTGAATTAAACTGAAATACAAACATGAAACATTTTTAAAGACTAATTACAAAAATATGTCAAATTATTTAACGTTTTTTTTTTATCGTCCTTGAAGTGATTTTGAGGTTCTCTGTGGAATGAAACAATAATTTAAGTCATGCATTGCCCCTCATTCTTGGCCTCTTAATCTTAAATATGCATCACTATTCCAAAAAAATATTTCATTTTATGTTAGACTTCCTCAGATTACAACTCTAATTATGGTATCTGTTAATCTGTGGTAAGACACTGTATGCATCCTGGTATATCCTTACAGCCTCAGACATCGCTACACATACCAAATATATTATTAAACGTTATCCTTTTAAACTCTGTATTTAGTTATGAGTTATCAATTAAATATTTTTCTTGCGTTATTATAATAATGCCTCTGACAAATAAAAGGACTGAACTGTCATGTATAAAACACATAGATTAAAAATGGTTTTCCATATTTTGATTTTATTAAATGTCTTACCAGTCAACAAGTCTGAACTTGCTTGTTGGCATTTTGTTTCATGACACAAAGGATGAGGATAACTATGTATATGGTTTTCTAATATCTCAACGGTTGCAGAGTTTAATGACAGTCTGAAAATTTAGCTGTAAGATTACTGCATTTATTTTTACTTACTATGCATTCTATAGTTACTATAATACCTGATATAAATATTTAGAAAACTGCTTTCCTGCTTTATACCTGGCTCTTTAGAGCGGCAGAAGTCTGTCTTAATCAGGTGCTTTCGTTGTCCTGTGACTCCATCATTTCTTTCTGTTGATTATCTATCAGCTTCAAGAATGCTGTGAGTTTCCCCAGAGTATTTCAGTCTGCAAGAAAATATTTAAAGTGTAAACACCATGAGTCAGGTATATTTGACCTGATTTTGTGTAAATGTGTTCAGAGTATCATATTTGCACGCAGTATTTGCAAGTTTCAGCAGAAGTTATAGCAGATAACCCAGTGAGTGCCTTGGGAATTAGTGGAGCTCAGGAATTTCTTTAGCTGAAAATCTCCTAAAATCATATGTTTCACAGTAAACATTTCTCATAGGAACTGCTGAAAACTACTCTGCTTTTCTTTTATCTTTGGATAGTGATACTGGGAATCACCAACTGACTTTGCTAGAGATAGTCTAACAATATCAGCTACAACAAACGAACGTACAGTTACACCTCGGAAGACCTTAGAGTATGTGATACAAACCAGATTTTTCATTCTGGCACTGAGCTTATTTTAGAATGCAGTCTAAAATAACTTACTGCTCTAGGTATCTTTGGTAATCTCTTTCAGTATATAAAACTACAAATAGCTTCTACATCCGTGTACTATGTCACTACAACGGAATAATTCCTAGTCATTTAAACTGTCTTGCATTTATCCCAGAATATTATTCATGAGAATGAAACAAAACTATAAGATTAGCTACTAAAAGGAAAATAGTACATACTATAGTGTCCCCAGGTGGAAACTATTTCAGGAACCTTTAGTTACTTGTGTGAAGTTGGAGAGAATTTTTTTTTTTTGAATCCTAGATTCAGGTCTTTTTGGACAGCATCAGTCTGAAAATGATTGTTCTTTTATTTATGAGCATAACTGAACTTCCTAGCATTATTTTAGTGTTTTTCTTTTTGCAGATGTCACTCTGTCATCAAGATTTTTGTTTCTGAAGCATAAATCATGCAAATGGTAACTCCAGGGGTCAGCTTTAATCCGTAGTGAGTATGACTTTCTAGAATGCATTTAAAGCTTCCTGATTAAAATGTTTGTCTTCTGTGAATTGAGAAAATGTGATCCTACTATAAACAAGACATTAAACTAAATGGATTTAAAAACCTAAATGTAAGGCATTATTTGAAGTGTGACACAGTTACCAGATTGCAGCTGGGGCTTTGCTATTGTCAGCAGGAAATAATGTCATAGAATTCAAAACCATGCAATTTAGAGTCAAATATTGTTGTCTGGCCTTATAGAACGTGGATGTTACAGAATTATCAAGAAATTACAGCGATTGAAGTCTATGGCTTATCATGCCCTGCAAGTGCTGGAATAAGTCATTGCATGTGACCCCATGCATGTTACACCCAATGCAAAGTTGCCTTCATATACTTAAATTATTTGGTAGTCGTGTAACTGCATGGTGATTTTGAATACTCATTGTTACAGATTTTTTTGAGGTCCTAGAAAAAAAACAACAGGACCTGCCGACCAAACTAATCCTGTTAGTGAGATTTACTACAAGTATTAATAGCTTGGGAGAGAAAAAGCAGCAGCAATATGCAAAATTTAGTACTGTGCTTGAGAAGTTCAGAGTTTGCATCAAACAGCTCAGTATTTGGTGACAGGCCAGAGCCGTGGATCTTTAAAACCATCACACGTGTCAGTAAAGTATTTTGCAGCAGGAAGAACTGCTGTGCCTATGTCCTGAGCCATCAGAGCCCTGGGACAAGAACAGCTGAGTAGCGGAGAACTGAGCACAGCCGATACGTGAGGCTGGAAGAGAGATGTCTGTTGCAGGGCAGGAGATGAGGTTTTTCTCTTTCCCAGGGAGCTCAGGGTGGTTAAGGTGCCACCTGAAAGGCTGGAAGAGCCTTTCGGATGCCTTCAGGCCGAGCTTGAGATTCTGTGAAGATGATTGTAGCTGCTGTGTTTTGTGCTGAGCGTGCCCTGCCCAGCGTGATTAAAAACTATCCTTCCCAGACCAGACTCCTCGGGAGATACAGGCTGGGCTGCTTCTGGCTGTGAATAGTGTCTTTTAGTCCTCAGCCTTTGGTGGGAACCTTTGGTGGCTTTCCTGTGTGGTAGCAGTTGTCAGCTTGCCCTGAAGTACCATTCAGATGGCAAAAAAGCGTGTGGCGACAAGCTTGGGAGCAGTTAGAGGTCTGCGTTTTTTGAAGTAAGATCTGGAATCCTGTGCCTTGGTGTAGGTGGCTTATTATTTGTGAGCATCTGAGCTTGAAATACTGCACTCAGGTGTGTTATTGGAAATCTTATCCCAAGGATGGATAGAATAGCTGTGATGCGAGGCGTCTGGAAGCTAGCTTCTTGAGAATTGTGGTATTACACTTAAATGTTATATATCCCTTGCTGTGGTGGGTTGAACCCAGCCAGCAGCTAAGCCCCAACCAGTCACTTGCTCACTCCATTCAGTGGGATACGGGAGAGAACTGGATGGGCACAAGCAAGAATTACTCACAGGTCAAGACTAAGACAATTTATTAAACAAAGGAAAAAAAAAAAACCCTGCAAGTGATGCAAGGGCAACCACTCTTCACCTACGGCCAGCAGACCGATTTATCACTTGTTGTATGAGGGAATTGCCCACCAGAACAAACCCTCCAGGTGATAACCTCTCCGTGCTCCCGGGTCCTGACAGAACTGAGCCAACGGCCTGATACCAAGCTGCTTGGTACTCGCAAGATGGAGGTGGTTCTGGACTGGCCATTAGCGAAACTGTAAGCACTAGTGGAAACTTCATGCTGAAATATTGAATTCCTGTGGGGATGGGGGATGCCTTTGCTCTCAGGAAACAACTGAAGTAGGGGAGGACTGCAGTTTTAATTTCAAGAGTAAGTTCAGTGAGATTTAGACTCCCAAATGTTTTTCTTGCTTTGTCCTCGAGTCCCTAACTGTGAAAAATGCAACTATTTAATGAATAGATGTTATGCTGTAAGAAGGGAATTGAAAATCCTGAATTATTCACTGAAGAATTTTAGAGCCTTACTAATTCTGAGGTTAAAATCCATTTCTGATCAGGCATGTTATTAAGTGTCTATTGTGGAGTACTGATAAGCTACAAAAGATTACCTTTTAAATTACTACATTTTAACCTATGAATACAGCTAACACCTGGGGACTTCTTCACTTTCTGTGAGAATGAAAAAGCCTGCCAATGAAATGATTGGTATTATAAGCTAAACTGTGCAGAATTAATGCTTTCAATTTAATGGGGATACATATATAAAAAAATTGTGTTTAAGTCAATTCTTGCAGCAAGGTTCAAGCTGAAACAATGCTATTGTACTCCCGGAAGCTTTTCTGTTTCTCCCCTTTCCATGAGAAGGCTGATGACCAGGGCTTGCATTTTTGGCCATTTGCCTCATGAGCTCTGATCTTGCAGGAGAATGTTCCCTGCTCCCAATAAAGTCAGCAGAGTAGCAGTCAGCCTCCTTTGCACTACATATAATAGATGTTAAGGCTGCATAAATTGTTAGCTGCTTCCTAAGGAAAGTCAGTTTCTTCCAAATTCAGATTCAATCTTAGGTATTTTATTTTTCAATCCTGATTTCAAAAACAGGTATAGGAACTGTAAAGCTGTTCATCCTTTGTATGGAAATTAAGATTGATTCTTATTTGAGACTGCTGTAAGCACACGTAAGTAAAGGTTGTATTGTGCTACATACACAAAAGGGGCCTGAATTTGAATTTTGGCACTTTAATTATAAAGATGAGTGAATAAAAGCATTTTTCTAGTTCATGGGATTATTTTTTCAGTGAAATCTTGGTTTCAATTCTAACTCATTCGTAGGTCATTTCTACCTACCCATGTACATAAACTAAAAATTCTGAGTTGTCTCATCAGGGGAATGTGAGGAGTTATTGTTTCAAAATAAAATGTCCCACAAAATCCCACAGCTGCTTAGCTAAACTGCAGCTTTGTGCCATTAGCACAAATTAACACAGAAAACATATCAATGTAA
The DNA here is from genome assembly GCA_013400135.1 of Rhinoptilus africanus. Lineage (NCBI taxonomy): Eukaryota > Metazoa > Chordata > Aves > Charadriiformes > Glareolidae > Rhinoptilus > Rhinoptilus africanus. Next base: position 76,878 of record VXBO01011672.1, on the reverse strand, counting down.
CTGATCAGCCTTGAGTTTCCAGTCTGGAAGCTCTTATGTCTGGGGTGTGGTGGAGGATATGACTGGGCCCAATGGAGATGAGATCCATAAATCCCCTAAGGCCCTACCTTTGAGAGCACAACAGAAAATTCACCTGTAATGATTGAAGAGAAGTACATCTATTTCAGTTAAGCAGCATTTTCTGGTGCAATTTTTGCTTCATTTACAGTTTCATCATACTGTTTTTTAACCCTAAATGTATCACATGTGCATGCTTAATAATGACCTTACAGAATTGTACAAGAATTCTTAAAGCAAAACACTACCCCTACCCCCCAACAAAAAGAAGAAAAGATAGGCAAATGGTGTTTTGTGCATAACTACATAGTAAAAAAGTCATTTCAATGACCTTTATTACAGTAAGCAGGGAGACAAGGTGTATCTGTGTTCACCAACAAGTTGACTACAGCCAGCAGGTGAGCATCCACAGAGACATTTGCTCCTCCCTACTCCACCTCCCCAGCAGGACAGCGGAGAGAATAGGAATGGCAAAAGAGAGAAAACCTGTGGGTCGAGATAAGGACAGTTCAGTATGGTGAAGGAAAAGAGAAAATAACCAAATGATGCAAAGGCAATCACTCACCACCTCCCATAAAATGAGCAATGCCCTGCCAGTCTCTGAGCAATGGCCACCTTGGAAACCCAACGCCCCAACCCCGCCATCCCCTTCTTCCTCTACCCCAGTTGAGGATGACATTATTTTTGAGTATGATGTTACATGGTATGGAATATTCCTTTGGTCTAATCAGGTGAGATGTCCCAGCTTTGTCCCCTTCCAGCTTCTTGCCCACCTCAGGCTACTTGCTTGTGAAAATTTTCACATCCTTGAAGCTGATCCTTTGAAGCTGTTATTACATTTATTTTCCTTCATTTCTGAGGCTAAATGCAATTTAATTAAAATACGCTGGATTTTTGGCTCTCAAAAATGAAAAGCAGAAATTTGGCAGTGTGCTCTGAAAGGGTGGATTGATCTCTACATGCATTAGGGTGTCTCTGCAATTTGATCTGGTATCTTCTTCAGTTGTATTTTTTCTTTCTAGCTGTTCTCAGGAAAAAAAACATTTTGACCTTTTATATCTGTCAACATTTTTGTTTATAGATTTTGAATGATGGGTGCTGAAGAAAGTTGTTTTTCTGAAAACCTTTCTCCAAATGAAAGTTGTTTTTCTGAAAACCTTTCTCCAAATGATTCTTTGGACATAAACAAAAACATCAAATCTGCTGCCTAAAATTTTTATTCTTGTGACTATTTATGGAAAAATGTTCTTATTATTTTTTAAAATTATATTTTAAGTCTGTTTATGCACATTGCTATATTATGCATGCTTATTGTTGCATTACTTTAATGATGATTCTTTCTTATCAACATTAAGATCTTGTTTCTATTTACTGTATAAATACTCAGATAGCAGAGCACCACATTAGATTTCTGTTCTCTGAGACCATAGAGAGAACAAGCCCGGAGCTTGTAATGGGTGCTGATCCTTATCCAAATTTAGCAAAATGAAAAGAGTAAAGACAGTAGGTGTTTAAGGTGCGTATTAAGGATGCCTTACTTGATAAAAAGGATTCTCAGTTTACTGCCTGGCAAGCTACTGGCATCTTCAAACGTCCTTGTGTTGAAAGCCTAAAGAGACCTTATTGTGAGGTAGAGGAGTTAAAAATGCATGTGACAAATGTCTACTAGTCAGTCTCTAGATCCCACATCAATAGAAGAATAACAAATTAATGGTTTTCTTCACTTTTTCCTCAGGTAGATTTTAACGTCTGGATCTTGCTGATAGTGTAGATCTGTAAAGGTTCTAAGTACAGAAGGGAAGAGAAATGATTCCCAATAATCAGTGTATTATAGCCATTGTAAAATACCTTCTGTCTGTTAGGTCACTGGAGATATAGTTAGTATAGTTAGTATCTCTAACATTAAGTTTGAGAAATATGTTTCTGCAACTACTTCTCCCCAAATATTGCTGGGTTTTAGAAACAAGCTGCCAAGTTATTCATCCCTCCATCTGTATTTCATTCGGCAGTTTATAATAGAAGCTTTGGCCAATGCTTGTTATGCATCTTTTCATTGTCATTTTGAATGATTAGCTGTCACATGGAAATTTTTAATTGTGGATGCTGTTTATATGTTTGTGTGCTTTTGATGGCTGGTAGAAGGTTGCCTGGTTTTCTGAGGTGACCTGGCTGTACTCCAGTAATGACTGGCGTGTCTTGCAAAGGGCGCTGGGAGGTGATTTCTCTTCAGCTGTGTAATGTTTTGTGGATTATACCCTGTTATAGCGTGCCAATCTAGTTTTGTTTTTAGGCTACAGTGCTTGGTATGCTGTGTTGTTCTAAACGAGATACTGTCTTTTATTAGGGAATTACAGAATTAAAATATGAGTCTGTATTAGCTGTTCTATTTATAGGATGAATTTAAGAAACACTTTGGGTTTGAGACAAAGCCATCAGCTTTGGGGCATAGCTAAGTTCACTTTACATGGAAGGTGAAGCCATAGACTAGATGCTGCTCTGCTGTGGAGTAGCATTATTTGTGAGCTGCAATTCATTCTGCTTTAGAGTATTGCTAGTAGCCAGGACACTCTGCAGTAGGTGAAGAAACTCATTTCCTTTTTAGGGGGGAAAGAACTCTGAATACACTAACATAAATGACAAAACACCCAGAATAACAACCATCAAATGCTGATGTTCTTAATGAAAAATTAAGTTGCAGTTTAAGCCCTCTCACTGCTTCTGGATTTGGTTTTCTGCAGGATGAAAAATATTATTGACTGCTGAATTCAGACTTTCCCCATAACGCTTTGCAGGAGAGCTAGTCTCTTAAATGGTTTGATTACTTGCTAAGTGCTTCAGTCGCTGCTGCTGTGGTGTTTGCTGTTTCCTAAAGATGGAGCACATCCACTAGCACGAGCAGGGCTCTCAGCAATCATTATACCTGAACCAGCACCACTGCTGTCTCTCTGCCTCTCAGTCATCACTGTTAAATTCTGTATTTTTCACTGGGACCCCAAGGAATGGCATGTTTTAGGTTAGAATTATCGAGGCATGTTCAGTAAAAATTGTTACTACCTGAAAGCAAAGCAGCTTTATTCTTCTGATTGGCCCATGATTACAGCTACTAACTATGGACATCTTTGTCCTGTGGTACTAGGAAGAGCAGAAGCCTGAAGAGCACCTCTTGTGCAATATTCTACAAGGAATTTAAAATTCTCATGCTCAGTTTGAATGTGAATTTTATATGCATGCAAATCTTATTATGACAATGAATTGTCATTCTGCTATTACAGTATTTTTTCTTTTATTTTTAATTTTGTTTTATTTTGAAGCATATTGTCTAATATTTGAACTGTGCTGCCAGTCACATCTTAGTTTGCTCTTTATGTCTTTAGTTATTTTACTTTCCCCTTTTTAATATCTTTAGTTATTTGACTTTCCCCTTTTTTGATTAAAGAGTATATTTAGAACATGTAATTTCAGTGTTTTCTTTCTGACTAGATTTTGTAGATTGGCATGTTATTACTAGTTATTATGGAATATTATTATCAGTTATTGAGACAATTCAGTGACAGGAAATTCATCTACAAATAGCTTTGGGAGATGCTCTGCAGGTAAGCTGGTAGGCCGATAAATATACCTTGTTGTTGTTAAATGATTGTTTAAACCATTTTGCTATAGCAGTAATGGAGGCAAAAAAAAAGAGATACTGTATGAAAAACTAGCAAAGAGATCACCAGCCTGAACAGACACAGATTTAAAACTATAAACTATACCAGCTCTGCACTGCGGCTGAAATTGTCTTTCATAAGCAAATCTCTGCCTATACCTGTTACCCACCTGACACACCAGAAGGCTGTGCCGCCATCCAGAGAGACCTGGACAGGCTGGAGAG
>VXBO01011672.1:0-72878 GCA_013400135.1 Rhinoptilus africanus | reverse complement strand
TCTCTGGTGACATTCCAAACCCGCCTGGACACGCTCCTGTGCAACCTGCTCTAAGGTGGCCCTGCTCTGGCAGGGGATTGGACTAGATGATCTCCAGAGGTCCCTTCCAACCCTTTGATTCTACCTTTCTTTTCTGGCTGACTAGATGTTAGGGAAACAGCTATTACACGCGACCATGTCTAGAAACTGTAAGATTGTGACTGATAGACGTAAGCCAGTAAAAACCACTGTCAGTCTCTCAGTCTCAACTGACCTTCTGTCCCTTTGAGTTTCTTCCTAATTAGCCTCAGTGCTGTCTTTAGCTTAAATAATTACCTGTTTCAGTCATCCACGGGGATTCTTCCTTACCTTTCATTAATTTGGAGGGCCATCCATAAGACTTTTGATCATAAGTGTAATTGTCCAGCATGCTTCTCTGGGGACTTTGTGTGTTTTATCAAAGAGGGAAAAAGCTGAGGTCTAAGTATAGACCTGCGGAAGGGAAAGGATGTGGCCATGACCTTCACCGTTCATTCTTTCTTTGACTTGGAAAATGTGAAGTTTCATTCCTCCTTCTTCAAGAGACGTCTCCCAGGGGTGGATCTAATTTCACCGCAGCACAGTGGAACCAGTCTAGTGTCTACCCTGCCGTAGACCAGTAGCGATGAAGACCACCCTACTTCCTTTCTGCTACCCTTTTCCTCTCAAGATTTGTAAGCCTACTTCACTATTTCAGCAATGTGAATTAGCAGGTAGTTTTTTGATGCTTCCTTTCTTCTATACCAAATAATTTGCATAACTCTTGACCAACTGCTAGGGTCTGTTTTTCTAGTGAAGGAAGATAGGGACACATGAAAGCAGAGTAGGACTCTTGATCCACTGAACAGTAAAAATATATAGGATTTGGCATCAAATACAGCTCTGCTTCCTCTATGCCTTCAGAGAAAAAGAAAAAAAAAGAATAAAAAATAGCAGTTTATATATTAAATTTTTGGTGTAGTCATCTTTAAGTGTACTGGAAAAATGAGGTGGGGATTTAGTCTGCACTGTGAATGAATCTTTTTAATCTGCATCTTCGCCTGAATACTGTAATGACTTCATTCTACAGCACTCTACTGCTTCTACTGTAAGGTTTCATTAGTGTTTTTTTTTAAAGAAACTGAGAGATGAGGCCATATTAGATTTCAGAAATTGAATTTGGATGAACCCAGATTTCAGAAAGCTGGGTATTTAATGCAATTTCCAGACTGCCTGTTTGACTGTGAGCCAAAGACATCGTGCTTTGTGGACACTAAACAGAAAGCTGAAAAGGAATCTGTAGCCAAATCACTCAGTTCACCTTCACAGTCTAAGAAATGACATATGCAACTTGTTAAGATTAAAAACTTAAGCAGCTAAACATTGGAAAATGAGAAGAGAAAGTTTGTTTATGCAAACTTCTTTTGGTCTAGTTGCTAAGATGGGCCAAATAAGATTAATTGCAGTGTCTTTGCAAAAGCTACTAAATGATGCAGTATTTTCTACTGCTAGATATAGGTTTTAGGATTTCATCTCTAGGCTGCTTTAAAAATAATGTATGAAGTGGAAGAAAAGAGTAGGGAGAGTTAAAAGGAGAACTATTTCCATGGAACTATAGAATGCATAACAAATTCAGACATTTAGATCCATGGCACATAGAGGTTGTTTTCATTTAGAGAAGAAAAAAAAGAAGGAGCAAGCCTCTAGAGGAGATGTAACATATTCTTCAGCTGTTTGCTATCAGTTGGCAAATAGGCTTTCTCAGGAATTTTGAATGCACACTCTTAGAAGTTCAAGCTGATTATGGAGCTAGAGATGCTTTTACTATTGTGCACTCATTTATTTCATCTTCCTTACACTCTTTCGTGCGTGCCTTATTTTGTCTCTTTTCCTTCTCTCTGAGTTCACTAGTTGCTGTGAACTTGAGAGCCCTTGCTCTTTAATGTCTGTAACTCAATCCCTCTACGTTCTTCTGTCTGATCCTTTAGACAGCTCCTCTTGTGTGCAGCCTGAGCATCATGAAGGGAAACTAAGGAAGGTGCATCATTTTTCTGATGTCCAGTGCTAGGCTTCAGTGCTTAGCATCAGCAGATGAGGCTCTCCAGGGATTCATTGCAGACCATTGACAAGGGCCTCTTCGGTATCCACAAGCCTGGTCTAGAACATTCATAAGATGAAGTGAGCACACTCTAGTAACATGCAAAGGAGCTGGAGTATACTGTGTAGGAATAAAACCAGAGGTCTCTAAAGAAGTGTGTGCTGTGCATGTGGGAGTGAAAACATTCTTCTAAGTTGATGATGTCTCATAAGGAGGGATAAAGGCACAAATATATCTCCATTTCCTACTTGCAAAATGTCTTGCTTTTTGTCCGCTCAGTAGAAGGCTAATATCTCCATAGCAGAGAAGTTAGAAGCTTATTTTATTCTGAGCCTGACTTTAACCCAGTTTCTGAATGCAGTAAGTGTCATACTGTTGTATTGTCTTCCTGATATTTTCCTGATAGTTAACAGGATAGAAGAAAGAGGCCCAGTGAAAGTATAGACACAAACTCAAAAAGAAGGGTTCAAAGTGGAGTATTTCAGTCTGAAGAATAAAAGATTGACAGAGGTATAGGAAACTGCAAAACCAACCTCAAAGTGGAAGTAGACAGGCGTTGTGGTGCAAGCGCTTTACCCGATAGACAACATATAAACTGAGCATTTTTCATGCTACACTACACTACTCTGTTCTACTGTCTTGCTGCCTCCTTTATCTGGCATGTTATCTTCTGACTTTCTCTGAAGCCTTTTTTTAATGCTTGTTCTTCTTTATATAACTTTCTTGCTGGATTTCTCCTCTCTGCACTCTCTCCCCTGCTGCCCCTGGCCTCTTTCAGAGGTATCAAGTTTGGCGCTTTTCCAGTTGATCTGCTCAAAGGAGAGTGGCTGTTTCTGAAAACTCATTTGCTGTGAGGGGTGGAGTTTGCCAAAGTACCTCTTCAGCTTAAGGGACAAATAGTCGGCTTGCTGCCAGTCCGAAATGCACACTTAAGCAATTACAAAATCACAGAATCATAGGGTTGTAAGTGACCTCTGGAGATCATCTAGTCCAACCCCCTGCCAGAGCAGGGCCACCTTAGAGCAGGTTACACAGGAACCCATCCAGGCGGGTTTTGAATGTCTCCAGAGACGGAGATTCCACCACCTCCCTGGGCGAAGACAAAGCCAGAATATTAAGAAACTTCATGATGAGCTGAAAGCTATATATTTCCTCTTTTTATTATGCCTTCAGTATCCTAACGATCTCAAGTTATAGTTTAGCTAGCAACATAAAACCTTAGTTAGATGATTTGAGGATAGTATTTGATGCATAAGACTTATTACAACCCTGTGGGGGAAGAAAAAAAAAGGGCAATTATTCTTTTTCTCCTTGAGCCTGCTCTTTGCCTCTGTACATGAGTGAATTAGTGACAAATAAATAATCATAGTTTTCCTTAAATGGAATTCTCTAAATGTCTCTAGGCATTATCATGAACTGCACTATCACAACCTTAAGTTACCAGCTCTGTGAATAATAGAAGCAGGAAATAAAATACTATCACTACACATAACACAGGAAAAAAAAAAAAAAAACCAAACCAAACCTTACTGAAAAAGATTACAAGTGACAGTTTCTTTCGTGCAGTCCATAAGCTAGGGTTTGAACTTGTAGTAGTGCCACATCTCCTTATGAGAAGTGATTATGGTGAGGGAGAGCAAAACAAGCAATAAGTAACATTCATATAACACTGAGGAGCACTCAGTTAAATGGAAGTGTTTAACTTCAGCTCAGGAGTGTGTTGTGACAAAGACCACAAATAGTTAGGTGTCTGGTATAGATCAAATTTGTGCGAAAAACTCACCTAACATGAGCGTGCAAGTAACACACGCTTTTAGCCCATATTGTTAAGAAATGGTTGCAGAAATACTAGGTCAAGAAAGCCTGAACTACATAGTTTCCCAGATAACCGATGTTATTTATAGTCTCTCCAAATAACCAAACAGGAGAAATCAAGTCCTCAGAAAAATGAATAAAGGAAACTCCGTTCTGCAGCTTAGTAAGATTCTGAAACCCAGCATTTACCACAGAGACAGTCAAAAATCACGTGTCTTTCAATGAAAATTTTTAGTCTTTACCTTTTTTTAATGTGGCGGGTTTTTTTTTTTTAATTTGTAAATTTTTCTGTAACGTGACCAAGCATGCTTAAAGCTAGCTCTGAAATCGGAGCTGTGCCTCCTGTGTGCTCCAGCCAGTACAGTGGATTTGTTCTTGCCTAATTTCCATTTGGCCTCAATACTCTCTATCTGGCAGAACTCCAGTTTGATTTCAGGAAAAATGTTCCACCTGTTGACCTTACCTGTTATGTGGCATTTGTAACTTCAGTCATTCTTCTGGCAGGTTTCAGCCTGGATGCCGTGTTTTTGCTATTGGTGGAAAAAATTTTGTCCTTTAGGTGATCAGGCAAAAGATCAATCTTTTCCATGAGGAGAAAATACCTGTTTCTTTATCTTCTCAAAGAAAGAAGGTGATGGATAATTTAGTGCTGTTAATGACTAAAAGAGAGGGAGGGAAGCATCTTTTGCTTGGGTCTCCATGTGAAGGCCCTCAGAAACACCCAGTAAGGACCACTGGCTCTAGAGCAAATACAGAGGTTCAAGGTTTTATGCAATGCCCTTTGTCAGGAGGCAAGATTATTGCCTCCATTCATCCATAACAAATATATTTTGATTATTGAAGTAAAAGTGCACCCTAGAAGAATGCATCTTGCTATATTCATGTATAATATGTTCCATGCATCAGTTAAAAATACGCTGTCAGCTGCTGCAGACAGCCTAGGAAACTCTGAAATGTGTCCATGCAACAAAATTTCTTACCACACTGTGGATTCTAAGACCTAACTTTATCCAAAATGTTCATCTGAAAAGCAACCAGGGCAGGCTTCAAGATCCACCTTACTTTTAAAAGTTTTTTTGGTATCATCTCAGGTGATCATCAGCAAGACTTGGAGTTTACTGAGAAATTAATTTTTTTGTCAGGCTAGGCTGTTGACAAAAAGTAAGGAATAAATACCAGTCTCACCATTTGCAAATATAGCAGTTACTCATCTCCTAGTATGTGACATTGTTTGTTTGTGGTTTTCTATTTATCCTGCAACACCGTAAGGGAGAAATGCACTAGGACTATCCTTATGATTCTTGGAGTTCTTTTGTTTTGCGAGTATGTGTTTACACATATTTGAAGTGAATTTGTGCAAGGGAAAATTGTTACTTCATTGAAAACAAAATTAGTGATTCTTTACAAACACTTGTCAGAAATGCCAGAGAACATTCTGAAAACCTGATATTAACAGAAATTGGTCTACTTCGTAACTACCTGCTTTCTAGTAGATAAACATCATTCTCCCTATAGAGAAATGCTGTAGTTTTGTCTTAGTATACATTTTCTCCCATTGTTCACCATCCACAGATGAAAGTGGTTGCTAGAAATATATTCGGAATGTTTCTATTTTTGAAATTATTGCATGGACCTGAACAAAGACATGTGATATCTATAAGATACATTAATGTATTGCTCTGCTGCAGTGGAAATAAAACATGTTAATGATTTTTTTTCTCCCCTACATAAATTGGTAGAACTTCAACGCATTTTAAAATAACAAGGATGAATATTCTGTATATCACAAAGAACAGATTTTCATTGAAGTGTGAGGTCTGTTATGACCATCAAAGTGTTAGAAGAGGCCCTCAGGAAAACAAGATCCCTTCCATCGCAGACCCTCAGCTTCAGACTGAGACTCAAACCTGAGGCTATCACACTTAGTTAGGATCTCACAAGTATGACTTAACCAATCCCACATAGATGGCTCTCAACATCTTGCAAGTTAAGGAGCAATTTGCAATTAATAGCTAGAATTGACAAATTTGGCATACTGCTGTTGGAGTCTTTGCAAATAGTTATTAAACATTTAATTATCAAGTGCCCTGTACACCTAGTTAATTTGCCTTCCCATAATGTGTTTTATTGTGACTGTGTCATAGTGAATACATAAAAATATGTTTAATTAAGGAAATAGTTGTTAGATTTTCCAGTGGATCCTTCTCTAAAGGCACAATTGCTCTTTCTGATGTTAAATATACATCATGTGTTTCTATATCAAGTGCATATAAATACTGTTCATTGGAAAATATGAGCCAATAAGTAATAAGATGTGTAACTGTGCAATAATTCTTCCTGTGCACTTTGTAGGAAATGATAAAATTTTGCAGAATCCCACAGGAAAACACTTGTGGGTTTTATTCAAAGGCAACGTAATTACATAAAAGAGTATGAAATATAAATTTCCTGAGAAATGAGTTAACATACTTCCCTTTTTATTTTCCGTAATGCACCCTACTGCAATGACTAGTGTCGCCTCCTGTGCACGGTGTGAGCAAATGACTGTGACCAAGAGCTATCATAACGAGCTGGCAGACTGGGATTTAGAGTAATTTATAGGTCAGTTCTGCTTAAGTTTAACTTTTTGGGATGGTTAAATGTCCCTTCAGCTACCTATCAAGAGCATAAGTTTTGTAAAGTAATTACGTACAACGTATATCATTTAGGAGTGATACAGATTTTCTGTTGAAACTGTTTTTTCCATCTTCAGTGAGGTGGGGATGTTGTAAAGGTATTGTGAGCTGGGGGTTTTGTGGTTGTTTATTTGTTTCAATAGATTGCTTTACTTGAATATTTCAGCTGCAAACCAAAAATGTTTTGACTAGAAGTATAGTTTTTGTTCCCACACAACCTTTTTGTTCTTCCTGAAGAGAAGATTGAAAAATTTTATTGAGAAAAGCATAGTTCATTTACTAACTACAATTTATAAAGATAGAATTACTAAGGTAATTCTGGAAGCCTGTATTTTTAATTTGGGAACTTCATATTACCAGTAGAAAATTTTGGTTTAGAGTTTTCAATGAAACTTTAAAATTTCATATTTGAAATTTCATTGAAAAATATATTCGAATTGAATGTCACTTATAACATCTTTTAACATTTATAATGTAATGTTTGGATGTTATCATAGACAATATTCTCTATTGGTCTGCAAGGTTTTAAGATGTTTTTCTGATCAATTCTTACAGTCAATTCTAGCAATGTATTTTGGCATCAAAGACCTTGACAGATGAAAGCTAAGGTAATTCAGGTTTTGATTAGTATCTGGGAATTTAATGTTTGTATTTAAGCATATGCGTAATTTCTGTCAGTGAAAATGAATGCTTAGTTTCAGAATAAAAGTAGTACTTATTAGCACTGAAAGTGAACTTGTTGATGGTCTAAGTATGTCCTTGAAGGGTCTGGACATAAAATTCATACTTATTATTAAATTTTATTTGTGTGTGAGATGACTGTTTGGTTTGGTTTGGTTTTCGGTTTGGTTTTCAGTTTTTTTGCTGAATCATCCTGTCAGTCATTCCAGGACGCAAATTATGTGTAAAAAACTTGTCGTTTTTATCCAACATCTGAAAACCCTGCTGTTGGGGTGGACTTACCAGTCAGTGCATGAATTTCTCCCTTCTTCCCAGGAGAACTTTCCATGTCAAAGTTTCTTAACATTCAAAGCCTAAGCGTTGAATATTCACTGTAATTGAATGCAAACTGGGTGACAGTGTCAATTTACTTTTTGTGAGTAACAAGAATGGAAATATGCTGGAGAAATCCTGTACTTACTGTTGCTTTTGAATCCACCATTGCAATCTTCTTGACTCAAATGCCTGCCTTTACCGGAAGGAGCCATTCTTTGCAATTCTGAGTCAGCAACATAGCTCTCCTTTCTCCTTTCCCCTCAAAAATGAAGTGTATGAGTCCAGTTAGCCTGACTGACATCTTTTGCCAGTGGAGCAAAGCAAGGGCTTACCTCTTGTGCTTACTCTTGGTGAGGAGTTTCTGTCTTTGGGGATAGCAGCAGAGAGCAGGGGGTTACAATTGGGAAACTCATGGTGTTCTTGCCTGCATCTTCCTCTCCCAAACTCCACCTGCAACCCTTCTGTATGTGGCCAACAGAAATGGTCTTCTACCATCTAGTGATACAAAAAGAATAGCAAAGAAACCCATAACAAAGAAGGATGGAAAAAACATCTCCAGCTCCCCCCTTTCCCCCTTTTTGTCTGCCTGTCAATACGTGAGGTCTTTGAGCAAAGAGAGGATGTTAGAAATAGTAGAGCTGGCTTACCATTATGTCAGCTCTTATTCTCTGGAACCACGTGTTCTCCTTACTGGTACCTTAACATAAAGCCCCAAATCACGCCAGTGAATTGTTATTCAGATTCTCAGTTGTTTTACAAAGACTTTCCTCATTAAAGACTTGGTGTAGCTAACTGGCTAGCTAGGTGATATACTCCGTCATGTGGGCGTGTTTGTGCATGTGTGTAAGTCAAATTGATAATAGTTTCAATATTTGAAGAGTCAGATTCTAAAGATGAAGAGAGAAAAATACTTGGAATAGGTTTACTTTGTTCCATACATAAGTGTGATGTTTTAAGGCTTGGGGGAGGGTTCTCTTTGTTTGGTTTGGGGTTGGGTTATTTTTATATTTTAAATTTCTTATTAAAAATAGTGAATAATGAAAATTAACCAACGTGAAAAAATGCATATTATGATTAAACTGATTTGAAATAAAGCTAATTAGAGAGTTTTGAGTGTATCTTAATTTTTCCTATGAGATTTTTTTTCTAAAACTAGTGCAAAACTAAGAAAATTTATATTTCTTGAATCCAGGTCAGAATTTAGATTTCAAACAAACAGATTTAGGACTTTTTTAATACACAGATTTTTTTTCTATTGTATTTAAAACACATGTCTTTCTGCCAAATTAACAGTCTCCAGTGGAATACTATTATGAATCAAACAGTTATTAGTTATTTCTAAATCTAAGACTTCTTTAAAATTGTTCTCATATGGAAAAACGAAGGAACTAATTTGCAAGTAAAATTTGCCTATATTAGCTTATACTGATTATTCACCACTTCTAACTGAATTAAATTTTTTGAGCTGTTAACTGCAAACAGGTCCATGACTTCATTCAGTTTGCAGGTAGAAATGATAATTAAATACAAAAGTGTACAAGTTAAAAGAATCCTGAATAATAGTTTTAGTGAATGCTGCAGAACTAAAAAAGGCTGAAGGTCTTTCCTAACTGTAACAGACACACAGTATATGAGTGTATAGTGTTTAGAAAGATGAAGACTGAGAAAAAAATCTAAAAGAAAGAATTCTGTAGAAACTAGTCTGAAGTATTTCTATAGTAAGAAGAATTTGTTGATAAGTGACAAAGTTTCTGGAAGTGCCAGTTACTTACTGGAAAATCCTATTTGTGTTTAGATTAAGACACCTATCTCTAATGAAGTCTGAAATAAACATGAATATGTAAGCATTGTTTATTGGGACTCAACCATTCTTCTTTGCTCATGCAGTAATTTATCTGAAACATTGTTAGGGGGCCATAGCTCGCAAGCTAATAACATTTGGTTGAGGAAATATTGTGATTGGAAGACCTAAAAAACCCCAAACAAACCAAAGAAATATTAGTAATACGCTAAAATACAAATTAATCAAAAAGTGGTCTACTTTAAACAGAATTTATGTTCTTATGCTTAATGGGAGAAAAATTCCTCAAGTAAGGAGTAAAATTGGCCACTGTACTAAGTGAAGTGAACGTGACTAAAGAAATATTCCTCGGTAGATAAGTCTTGGGGTAATACTTTCCACAAAAGTGAATAACCATCTAAATTTCTGGTAAGCTTTTGGAGTGCAATTCTACCTTCATTTCCTTAGCTATAATAGTCATTCTTTTTATATCAGTCTTGTCAGAGAAAAGGTTAAAGAAATTGTGCAATGCCAGGTTAGATTTATGTGGTCTTGCTCAACAGCATGCAAGGTACATCTTTAATAACAATTTTGCAACTAATTTCAGTGCTGACAGATGCATTTTCAAATACTGAGAGCATCAAGAATTTTTTGATGCTCCAGGAAATTAGCACAGTTACCAGAAAAGAGTTGCAAACTGAGATTTTGTATCATAAGTAATGGAAGCTTTTGTGCTAATAATAATGCAGAAACCATGTAGTTCTGCAAAGTATAGGCACATGCTTAGCATTAGACATGCAAGTCTTATTGCTGAAAATAAAATTACCTCTTCAGATTACAAGTCCAGACTAAGAAATTTAATTTTGAGAAGGTTTTTTGTTTGGTTGAGTGTTTTTAAAGAAAAAATGATTTTTTAGCTGGTTTTGTAAACATAATTTCTACACTGAGAGAATTAATATATTGAATTAGGAACTGCTAATACCTTATGTAATTCAAAAGAAATTTAATTTTCTCTTGAATTGTGGATTCCTCTTTTGAAATTATGAAGTATGCACAAATGGCAACCTGTGCCAGTGCTCGGTGACACTTGCAGTGAAAAAATGTTTCCTGATGTTTAGAGGGAACTTCCCGTGTTTCAGTTGGTGCCCATTGCCTCTGGTCCTGTCACTGGGTGCCGCTGGAAAGAGTCTGGCTCTGTTGTCTTTGCACTCTCATTTCAGATATTTATATACATTGATCAGATTCCCCCTCAGCCTTCTCTTCTCCAGGCCGAACAGTCCCAGCTCTCTCAGCCTTTCCTCATATGGGAGATGCTCCAGTGCCTTCATCATCTTAGTGACTCTTCTCTCCAGTAGCTCCACATCTTGAATTTGTACGGTTTTCATTGTACGTGTACAAAAATACCCTCCTTCATGATCAAATTCAGCCATGATGCTCCTTGAAAACTGCTACCAGGTAAAAGCTCAGCTGTTGACTAAGTTAATTGCTACTAGCCAGCTAAGACTATAATACAAAATGGAAATATACGTATGTTGCAGAATGAAATACCTATGCTATTGAAAGGAAATTAACCATAGAAATATTGAGTTCAGCTTGGATTGTTAACTTGCATTTCAGCTTTTGTCTTTTCTTCCTTTAATAATTTAATTTTTTTCTTGATATTTCCCATCTATTTTAGATCTTAAGCATCTGGGGACCAGGGCTGTTCTTTGTCACAGTCTGTGTTCTCTTGAGTTGCCTTGTCCTGCTAAGGCTTTTCAGTATTGCTGTAACACCTGTTTTTCAGCGACAGGCAGCATATTCAAGGGTTTTCCAGTGCTAAAATGGCTACTTGAGCTTTCAGATTTTGTGTGCTTATCTGAACTAATCTTTTATTCCTTTGAAGTGTGCCCATTTCTAATATTAGTCCACATTATGAATGATCTCAGTGTCAAGAATTACTAGTAAGAGTGTATTGAATAATGTGAACTCTTACTAAGCTGCTTAACTGGAGGAAGGCTGAAGAATCCTTTTCATACTAACTTTTCATACCTCTCCATTAGAATTTGGTCATGGAAGCGCAGAAAGAAATGAAATAGTCTCCCTACATAAGCAGTGAAAACTGTGGAAATTACAAGATGATTTCTTGCTCTTCGTTCTACAGAGAGCTTCAGATGTTGTCCTCTTCTGCAGAAAAGAAAGAATAACCAAAATCATTGCAAGCATTAAGAATTCCAGTTAAATTGCTCACTTGCACGCAGATAAAAATGCACAATGTGGTTTTGTGTGTCATTCAATTTAAGTCACACAAAAATGAATATTAATAAAGTCAGGATTTGAAGAGGCAGTGTCTAATCTGAAATGAAAATATTAGAACAGAGGTTGAATGGCCTTAAAATGTTGCTCTTTCTGTGTCCAAATGTGCTATTAAATTCCCTTTCTCTTTCTAAAGTAGCTGAAAAACAAACTTTTAAAAACTGTAATTTCTCCTTTCTTATTAGCACAGACTATTGCTATTCAACCCACGGCTTCACAGGTATTTAAAATAAGTAGGAAAATAACGCTGGCTGTGTTTATTTATGTTAATGTTCATTGATCAGTATTATAAAAGCTATAGTACAATGAATGTAGCGTGAAAGCTTATTTCTGTAGCAAAACACTGAGGCAGACTACAAAATTATTTCACCAGCTCTATATAATATATTAAACATGCAAAACCCAAGTTATGTAGTCGATGTTTTAACTTCAGTTACATACACTATAGTTCAGATCATTAATGAATATCTACTCTGCATTTTGAAAGGACTAACTTAGCAATTAGAAAGCAATTATAAACCCATTCAGGTGGAAGACAATTTAAACTGAAAGAGGGTGATATTAATTGGGAGCAATTTAAGAACATTTAATTAGATGCCCCCAAAGCCTCAATTCCATAATTGGAAGGGAAAGCCATACTGTTCAAAAAAGAAACTAGCTTATATAAGGGAATAAAATTTATTTATAAAACACGTCCCAGAGAAGAGGAAGAAGAGGTGGAAGAGAGGGTAACTTGATAGGAACCAGCATTATCATGAACTGGTGATTTCATTTAGAAGGTAGAAATTGGAGGAAAAATAAGAGAAACAAACTGGAAAACCAGTGAAGCAAAGGTTGATATATCTTATGTTATGAAGTGTAATAGCAATCGTATCTATCCATTTGATTCCACAAGTTGAAGAATCTCCATAGTAGTGACTAAATACAGATTTTTTTCAATACCTATTACTGTTCCGTGTTTGTGGGTGGAAACCAAATACTCCTTTAAGTCCTGATGAAGAAGAAACTGTTTATTCTCAGTTGAAACTATTGTGAGTGAGAAAGGACAGTTAGACACTTTTTAATTAGGAGAATGAGTTTTGCTTTTTTTTTTTTGTCAGAAGGACAAAATTTCTATTTGACCTGATTTTTTTTGACTTGCTAAATTACAGTAAGTGTTAATGATGACACTTTGATGATAGTTCCTTGGTTCAGTCCTTTCCAAATTTCAGAATATGTCACTCTGTCTTAAGGATATAAGGGCCTGCAGTAGAGTGTGACATATTTTCTGACATTATTCAGATAATGGAAACCCAGAAGAATTCTGTTTTGTCATGTTTCCAAGCAGTTTTCCTGAGAATTTTAGAATAGGTTTTACTTATTTATTTTTATGGGAAGTCTTGAGAGACAAAAAGGGCAGTGCAGTTGTTAAATGCTTTAGAAGAGGTAAACAGAAGAGAGGAATTGTTGAGTTAGGAAAGGTCACATTTGGCCAGATTGAATTTGAGATGTTGAGGCTGCTTCTAAAATGTGACGTCTGAGAGGAAGAAAGGAAAAACTGAAAGGCAAAGAAATACCCCTGAAGATCATTCTTATAAGTCTAAATCTGAACTACAGAAGAAGTGATGATGATAGGAAGCCATCTTCATACCCATACTGTAGCTTATGTAGCAGAAGTAAGAATTGTTCTTCAGCTTAAAAAACAGATTTGCCTTTGTAGCCCTAATGACCCTTTTATTTGGGAGGACGAATTGGAGGAGCTCTTTTATTAAAAAGACTCCCACAATCCCTTCTAGCCAAATCCAAAGTCGTTGTCTTCTCACCATAAAAAGGTTTAATGAACCACTGCACAGATGCATGTCCTTTGGTTAGCTTTGAAATTCACAGCTGTTCTGATTCAGACTCTGCTCCAAGTTTTCCTGATTTCTGTCCGTTCTCGGAGAAAGTAGTGGGGCATATTGCGTTATCCTGGTTACAATCAATTAGTTCTCAAGCTTTCTACAGAGAGTTTTCTATGACAATAATTTTTCTGCAAAGACCTGGAGGGTAATCCTATCATAGTACTGAATCTAGGAATGTGCAGGGCATGCTCCCTGTCCTATTGATGCAATGAAAAGTGATGATTTCTTAGGGGTTGGGTTCAAAGCTTTTATCAGCATTTGACTGATGAAAGCAATCACTAATAGAAGTGTTTGCTTTATATACATCGTGTCTGATTACCTTGCATTACTTATCTCAATTTTCTGAGCCGGCCTAATAGGACTATCTAAAGTGAAGAAGATGAAAGTAATAAGAAGCAGGTATTTAAAAAACACTCAGCTCCGACTGGCCAAAAATCTGCTTCTGGAAAGCTGTAGCTGCTGGTTTGACTAAGGAAAATAGTATGACAATTAGTGTAGGTTTGAGTAAAAGCCTGTTAGCTTTACTTTAAGTTTCTGGCCTGACCTATGTTTGTTTCAGTTTGTGTTTTATCAACACTGGGGGAAATATTATTGAATTGAAAGCATTTTTTTTCACTCTCACTACTGAATCAAATGCTAATGCTTTGATTTTCTAGACTTGCTATGTCAAGAATCTCTGTGTGTGTTTGTACATTGTGTCTATTCAGCCTTAATAGTTGATTGTGTTGTCAACTTTGTATAGTTGTTGACTTAATTTTTTAAATGGTGTCTTCTAATTTAAAAAAAGAAAATAAAATAAATAGTATCTTCTATGTTGTCATTTCCTGTGGGTGTTGGACTTCGTCCAGGAATTTACAACATCCAGAGAAGGCATGAAGCTTGAGCTATTGGGTGAAGTAGGCCATTGCTTAGAGTCTAAGGGATGTTGCTGGAAATGGTTGACTGTTCCCTCTGTTTTAGGCTGGCTGAGTTAGCGTCTGAGAGACCTTGCTACCTATCAGATAGCACACACACGGGTAGGTGAGTTTAAGTGCTCCTGCCATGAAGGAATAGGTGGGACTGTGACTGCTGCTGGCATCAGCTTTCTCACCCCACCAGCTCCTAGCCTGGCAGGAGCAAGCATCACTTTCCAGAGCCTTCCAAATCCATCCCTGACTTTCTAGACCATTTCCATTCTCAGGCTGTTCCTCCTCTCCCTCCTCAGATGACAGCAGCTGTGATGTAGGAGGAGGTGTAAGACTGGTGCAAGGACAGGAAGACCCTTTATGTGTGGGGAGGGGGAGGAGGAAAGGTCAGAGCTGCAAAATGATAGTAGAGGTGGGGATGGAATTGCCAAGACAGAAAGGAGTTAGGAAGGTAGGTAGGAAAGTCCCAGGGTAGGCTATCTGGACCCAGTCTTTACTGATTTTGTTTCTGAACACAATTTTGTATCTGTCCTTGTCTTGTCTTTTTTTTTGTTTGTTGTTCTGTTGTTTTACAACTTGATTACTTCTATTTGTTTTTTGTATGACATCCTGAATGCTTTTCTCTGGAGACGAGTCCTCACAATACCCTAAGCAGGTTGTTTTTAAAAGCTGTATTGTTTTCAGGCTACGTCTGAATAACTCCTTCTTGACATATTTACCGCGATAAACAAGCTTTTTTGCGTCCTGCCGAATATTTCCCAGTAGAGCAGACAAGAGCTCAGAATGTTCCCTGAAGATTTCTTTGTTTAATGTCAACTTCTCTTGAGTTATCCATCTTCGTTTATGAATTAATCAAGGAGCGCATTTTTTATATCCTTACCTACCCCAAATCATGGCTTGGTAGTACCAACATTGGGACTTTGGGTATTGTTTGCAGCTGATGAATGTGATAAGTTTAATACTAATAAGCATATTCAGCCATACTTTTCATAGGACAAGTAGTCCTCATGAAAGATAAAATATTGCCTCAAATGGAGCCCACTTTAGAATAGCAGTAACTGGTAATAAGATCCTTAATAACAGTCCAATATCCTTATAGCAAGAAAATGCAGATAGAGCTGATGACGGCCCTAGAAGGAGTGAGGCTCACCCATAAAGTGCTCTGTGAAGTGGGCAGGTGTTTTGTTTGGGTTGCTCGGAGAATAAAGAAAAGCACGGCGTATCATGTCTGCGTTGTTCTTTGCTGTTCTCTCCTATCTGACAGGTTGATGCTCAGCTTGCAGGGTTTTCAAACCTGGCGCTATCTGATTTGGGAGGGTAGAGGTGGTAAAACAAATAAAAGAACACTCCTGCCCTGAAGACCTTGTGCCTTCTTGTGTAAGACAGGAGCCCTCTGCATGTTCTACCCCGATGAAAACCTTGTAGGCTTCATGCACGCAGAGAGATGGCTCTCAACAGTAAAATGCCTTGTTTTATTTATATTATTATATTCTAGACAAGGCCTATTAAGGGACAAGGACAGCTAGACTGAAAGACAACAGGAAAAGGGCAATGGAGAAAGGGATAAAGACACAGTGGGGATGCTGGAGACCTACAGTTGGGGGTTTCTGGATGTTATTTTTGTTTGTAGTTTGCAATTTGTTTGTTCATTCTGTTTCTATGTGGTTAATTTAATTCTGTATCTATTGTGTCTTGCTCACTGGTGATAATAAAGCAGCTCTGCCTTTACTGGGGGAGTGGTTCAGGAATGACTGGCTGGGGCAGGTTGCATGGCAAGGCAACGAAAGAGGAAATGAAAAAGTACTAGCACCTCTAAGGAGAGCAGTGTCCATAGCATGGGGTCTGAGAAAGGAGTAGTGTCATGGTTTGGGCTGGATTGGCCACTGAAATGAACGATATATGCTCCCCCCCCCCACCAGCTCTCTCCAAGATGAGGAAGGAGAGATAGAAAGAGGCAAGAAGTTAGGATGGATACAGTCAGCTCTGAGTAGAGAACATCCACATTGCACATTGTGGAAAAGAGGTACCATAACATCCAAACAGCATGCTTCCTGAGAAATGCTGTTGATCCTTTTCTAAATATTAGTAGTTCTCCATTTTCTGTTCTGCTGACATACTTTACCTTTAAATAAGTAAAACCATCTCTGGTTGGATTTAATGTTTTGTTTGTTTGCTTTTTTTAATATCATGTATACTTATTTGTTAAATACAATAACATTGTCTTAAGATATTATTGTAGAATAATAATATTTTGCGAAAAAAAATTTTTCTTTTCTCTTCCAGATGTTTTCTTTGTGATCTTTTGAGGGCATTTGGATAACTGATTAAATCGTTGCAAGCAGACCTCATTATTTGTTGTTAGTTTTGTTTTGTCCTTTAGATCATTCTTCATGCCAAAATTATTGTTCTCAGAGTGATTAAATCTTCTTTTAACTCACAATACAAGATTTCACAGCTAATGTTTCAGGTGTTCGTTGCCTGCTTTTAAACACGAATCAATACATTAATCTGTTATTTCCAATATTTTTGTAACTATCCAAGTATGTCACCATTTTACAGAGGTACAACACAAAACAAAGTAGTCTCTGTAGACCAAAAATGGACAGCCCCTAATTAGTGTCTTTCTTGTGCATATTGTCAGGAGACAGTGCTGCCATGCAGCTTTTTTTAAAGCTTTATTGCTTTAAACAAAATATAACTGCATCGGTATTTTGGCACATATTCTTCCCATCTTTTGTATTAACAAAATTATCAAAAGCAATTTGGTTAATAGTTATGAGCAAAGCATAAGATTATTTTAGTTCTTGTTTATTGTTTAATCTCTGTAAGCCTTTTTTAGTGCTGCTATTTCACCTATGTGCCTTGAATGGGAGACTTGAGACTGCTGAGGAAGAGCAGGGAGACACTGCTCAGAAGACTACGGGCATCCCTTCCCTTCCTGCCTTTATCAGTGGAAAAGACAGGGAATTTGAGTTACTCTGCGCCTCTCTTCTATTTTTCAGATATTCTAAGCCACTTACTTTCCCTGTAGCTTGGAATAAACTTTGCATCATTTTGAACGCCCTGAGCAGGGGCAGATAAGCCACTGCGCCATAATGTGAAGCTTTGCAGCCCCAGGACAGTCATGTAAGATCAATAGAATTTTGTCTGTGAAATTGCCAGAGTAAATGTTAAGTGTCAGACTCTTCACTGTTGACCTGTAGGAGGACAAGCTCCTGTGCTGGTCATGTGGGAGCTGTATAATAGACAGGGTGCTCTGGGCAATTCTCCTGCAATACGTTTAATTCTGCTGCTGCAACAGGGTACCCAGCATAGCCCACCCTTGCACAAGGTCTGCTGAAGGAAGAGTGCTAGCGATATTTCTTGAGCTGCAGGATATGCAAAATGCAGGTGTGTGTAGCCTGGGTCACAGTTTCCTATGTCACCATAGCAGCCCTCTCTCTTCCATCGGGAGCCTGCCTTTGCCTGCCTTATAGGCTTTGCTTTAACACTTGTACTAACGTCTTGTAAGCCTCCGAATGAATCAATTATTCAGCTGGTCTCTGAAATGATCCTTTCTATTTCACGTGTAATTTTGACTAAGTGTGCTTTGGAACTGCATTTATTTAAAATTGAGGTAACTTATCTGAGGTAGTAGCACAGGGTCTCTGGATGTGGCTTTGCCTTACCGCTTTGAATTAGTTCAGGATTATACATGCCATACAAAAGAAGCTACTTCATGTTGAGACACAGGATGGCTTTCCATGGGTTTGGGTGTACCGTGGGACAGATAATCCCCACCCAGGATACAGCATGCCGAACTGATGGAGAGGCTTGTATAGTATACGTTGAATTGAGACTATCACAGAGCTCCATCTTCTAGTGGCACTTGCTATTAAATCATAATTCTATGGTCAGACCATTATAATACTGCCACATAAGATGTAAACTTAAGAAAATTACCATCATGATAACACTAGGCTAAGTAAAATTATTTTCTTATGACAGATACTGAACTGTATCCAAATGGAAATTTTCTCAGACTTTCACCAACAATACCAAATGCATTAATTTCAAAGGGCTTACAGTATCAGATAATGGATTCAAAACTGTAAGTTCATGGACAAAAAGATGAGGCAGATGAACTGTAAGGAAATAAAGGTGTTCTCCATCTGCCACCCGTGTAAAAAACCGTTTGCAACATGTTCCTTGACATGTGCTGAGCACATAAGTGAGTACTGCTGCCTTTGGTTTGGCATAATGGACATTACGGATTTAGATGTTGTTGTTGCAGCAAAAGAATGGTCTCTGTTTCAGCTTCATTCATAATCACTGAAAAGAACAGCATCATCAGTGAAAACAAAAGCGGTTCCATATTTAATTCATAAGTCTTAAATAACTTTTCCATTTCACAGGAGCAACCTGTTAACAGCTAAGATCCTTACTCAAGAGATTTTGATATTCAAAGAACTTCCTGTATGATAAAATTGCCTCATTAAAAAAAATAATTTAGTCATAAAAATTATTTTGATTTTGTATTGTTTCCTTTTTACATTTTTTTCTAAGTGCTGAACTATAAAGCTTAAAAGCTTACACTTATGTATTTTACTAGTTTGAAGACCTATCATGGATTCCTTGCCCTCATCTAGGAGAGTTATTACTGCTGTTGATTTGACACATGATCACTCAGGCTTTTTTATAATGGCTAGACCAAGATCTTTCTCAAAAGAACAGACAGGACAGTTTGAGGTCCTCCCTTATTTGTTTTGTAATTTTCTCAAGTTATTAGTTGCTACTTCCTGGAAATGCAAATGAACAGAGTTTAAAGGGAATATTTGGAAATTCTAGACCATGACAGGATAGTCTGAAAGGGCCTGTTGCCTTCTAATACAAAATGTAAATGCATTTTATAAATAATACACTACACTTATTAGTGTCAGCAGGACATAAGTACAACTGAAAGCAAGTAAAATAACTGTTTAAATATCAGGCTGTGGAAGTCTACTGCCTTTGCATTAAGATCAACCTGTGCAGGCTAGTTAGGGAATAATTAAGGAAAATTATGTTTTCCAGTCCATTCTCTGGTATGCCTGTTTTCTGTAACTATCTACTAATGAACCCCAAGAGAATTTCAACAGAGCAGAGAAACAAAATGTGATCCGATTTATTCTCAACAATTCTCGCTTCTTTCATAATAACGTAACATAATTAGCAAACTTGCTGTTCTGGGGTTTCATAACATTTATACTGGAAAACTCCAAACTGGTTTTACAGTGTTTTTGTTGAGATTTTAATGTAAGGTATTGAAAAAAATTTTTATTTCTGTGAAATGTAGGAGAGCACTGCTTTTGGAGATGGACTACTGCACTAGTTCTGTGGCAAATGGTAAATGCTGTCAGTATGAAAGTAATGATCTGGTGAATTCTTTCAGTCTCTTGGACGGGGTCTTGAACACAACCTTAATAAATACGCAAAGGTATTATGCTATGGATAATCCCAGGGCATGTAGTCCCAAAATTACATTAAAAGGTCCAACATACTAATAGTAAATCTTTGAAATTATGAACTTTCTTGAAATATTCCAGAAATAGATGAGAATCTGTGGAGTAATGTGTAAAATCAGTTGTATTTCAAGCAATTCTGTTTCTTTAAAGACGAAGTACCTCACTGAAAACTGCTAATTGTCTAAACCGCAAATAGGCTAACAGGATTCATTTCTATACCTATGTGCTGTGTAGATCTCACTGGCATTAGATTCATAACTTGCAAAGCCACTGTACTTATGATGCAAAACAACTGAGTGAGAGAGAAACCACTCCCAAGAGTTCATCATCAAAATTAAATGCTTATGACAATATGCCTTTGATATTTAAGCCTGTATAATAGGCATTATGATGAAAAAATTATTTTTTTTGAGCCTTGGCTTTTTTAGAGCTCATGAAATTGTAAGTTGAAAACTAGTTGCATAGATATCAGAGCTGTGGTAAAGTAGTAAATGAAGACATGTTGTATTTTATTTGACACAGTTATCAGAGTAACAAGATAAGTGAACCTGGGGTAAATACCACTTGGACTTTCTTTATATCAACTGATAACTAGTGATATTATATGTCCAGCAGCTCTTCCAAGAACTTTGCTGCTTCTCTTTTTCTCATCTTTAGCCAAAGGCATGATTAGTGTGGTCTGGTGTTTGCAAGCTGTCCAATACCTTAATGCAACTTCCCCTCACAAGAATTGTATTAATTAGTTTTTTTGCTTTATAACTTGCACTGTTTCAGGATTAACAATGTCATATTAGAGAGACACTGTGAAGATGTTTTTCTTTCAAAATTAGCTATTATAAATCTTCTTCGCTGAATAGCATACCCCTTAATTAACATTTTCTGAAGTACATTAAGTGCCGTTTATCGTTCTATAGCAATGCTGAGTTTTGCCCTCAAAACAATCATTCACCACAATAATCACATCTAAAGGATTCAATGAACTTGCTTTTTGATCCTAGAATGACTTTTCAGAGGTTTCACAGATGTAGTTTCTGAGAGATATTTTTGTTCTTACTGTACCCTCTTGGGTGAGCCAAGAGCCACAGCAGAACTGCTCATGACTGCCATTTCTTTCCATGATAGACACCAACTTGATTTAGATTCTGGAACTGGTATTAGAAAAAAATAAATCTTACTTAAAATCTGTGTTCTGGATACAAATTCTGTCATAGGGTCCAGAGCCGCGTTGCTTGTTTTCATTTTGTTACTGTATGACAGGACTAATGTTGGTATGCGACTTACCAAATAAATTAAATTAATTATTCAGATACTGAAAAGAGAAGTTTCCCTCTCTCACATGTGGAATAGCCTTGTCTCAGAGTGGAACAAGCTGTATAGTGAACATGGCTGCTCAGAAGCATTTTGCTGGAATGTGTCCAGAGAAGGGCTGTGAGGATGATCCGAGGGCTGGAGCACCTCTCCTATAAAGACAGACTGAGAGAGTTGGGGTTGTTCTGTCTGGAGAAAAGAAGGCTTTGAGGAGACCTTATTGTGGCCTACCAGTATCTTAAGGGGGCCTACAAGAAAGCTGGTGAGGGACTTTTTAGGATGTTGGGTAAAGGTAGGACTAGAGAGAATGGATTTAAACTAGAGATGGGTCGATTCAGAATGGACGTTAGGAAGAACTTCTTCATGCTGAGGGTGGTGAGACACTGGAACAGGTCACCCTGTTGTTGTTGGTGGAAACCCCATCCCTGGAGGTGTTCAAGGCCAGGCTGGATGGGGCTCTGAGCAGCCTGATCTAGTGGGAGGTGTCCCTGCCCAGGGCAGGGGGGTTGGAACAAGATGACTTTTAAGGTCCCTTCCAACCCTGACAATTCTATGATTCTTTGAGTCTATGGTGTTAAATACCTCTAATACTCTAAAGCCGGTGTTCCTCTATTGACAAAAACTTGGAGGTGTCTAAGTCATTTTGGTATTGTAGAAGTACATTGAATACATCTACTATATATACTTCTATATACTAGAAGTATATAGAATACTTCTAGTATATATACTTCTATATAATACTTCTATTATGTTGCCTTGCAGAAGCTCAGAAAGCTTCAGAACCTCAGAAAGCTCAGGAAGCCCTGGTTTCAGTTCCCACTATTAGTACAAAAGTCTATAGGACCCCAGCCCCTGGGACTCCCAAGTTAAGACTTCTACATGAGAAACCAATACTATTCAAGGAGAGGGTCTTGAACAGGCTGAGGCGTGTAGCTCCCGTGTGTAGTTGCTATGCCAGACAGGTACACCAGGATTAGGTCCTTAAGAGCCAGTCCTTTCTCAGAGTCTGTCTTTGATATTTGTGAATCATAGAATCATAGAATCATAGGGTTGGAAGGGACCTCGAAAGATCATCTAGTCCAACCCCCCTGCCAGAGCAGGGTCACCTAGAGCACATCACCCAGGAACGCGTCCAGGCGGGTTTTGAATGTCTCCAGTGAAGGAGACTCCACAACCTCTCTGGGCAGCCTGTTCCAGTGCTCTGTCACTCTCACAGTAAAAAAATTCTTCCTGAATCATGTGAAACGATCAGCTTGTGAGTATCTCTGTTGAGCTACTGCTGCTCTCGTGATCTCTGTGGGGAGCTGAGTGACTAGCTCAAAACTCCTAGATTTCATTTGATGATATGACGCCTGGCAGTTATTTGTTGTAAATATGAAAAGTGAATAACTCATTTATTTCTCACGCATAGGTTATATCAAGGAAGTATGGTGGTAATTAAATAGTATATTAAGGACTGTTGTTTCTTGTTATCACAGTTTTTATCCAGGCATCTGGAATTCGCTAAGAATTATTATAGGTAAAGATGTTAAACAGTCTGTAGCTACCTAAACAAAAGTGATCAGTCTGCCTAGATTTCAGAGTTTTAGATATTACACCCAGATAATTTTCTGTATATTTGTCTTGTGGATACAAAGGAATTTTCCTGCATAATTTTCCAGTAGATACTCTGCTGCTAGCCAAATTGTAAAGGTATTTCTGCTGGCAATGTTCCCGTAAACAATTTCCTCTAGGCAGGACATTTTACCAAAAAAACCTATTGTGACAGTAGAACTTTGGAAGGAAGTCAGTTTAAAGAGGGAGAGAGTTCACTGATGGTAAAAGTGAAATGTATCTACAGATAGGAGGGACCAAAGCAGCTTAATTTTTCTTTTTTTTTTTTTTTTTATGATTTTGAGGAGGTTTTTCCAGTATCTATTGAAGGCATATAAGCTTGGAGGTTAGATTGTCTCATTTGCCCCTGCCGTCAGTGAGGGGAGGTAGCTCCTGCAGGCAGCTCGTTGGAGCAGCAGCCGGACTTACAAGCCCTGAATTTGTCTCTGGGGAACCCTACTACTTTCCACTGACAATAAATGAAGAGTTATGGAGACAGAGTATATAAATTAATAGCCCAAATCGAACACTGGGATGATAGATATCTTTCTCCTTGTCTCAGTTGTGTTGTATACCATTTACTTACGAATTTTTGTGCCATAATCAGTAATTCAGTCAACCATTGAACTTTCTCAGCAGCCAGTTTGCATTCAATTGTTTGATCAAGAGGAGCTGATCAGACTTCTGTGTCGGGAGTTGGGCAATGGACTTGCCGATTCAGCAAGAACTCTGTCTGGTCTTTTTAATCATAAATGACTTGGCCTGAAGAGGGGCTGGAGTTTAAAGGTATTACATTCAAAGTGTAGCATGGGTATTATAAGAGAAAATAACCTTTTACTTTCCCCTCTCTCCTTACCAACATGCTTAAAAAAAATTCCTCTAATCAGAGCTTGCATGTTAAAAAGCATGCCTTGTAAATGACATATTATGCATATTTGTATCACCAATATCACGCAGAATTAGACTAGAATGTTTTAACACTCAAGTTCTTTGCACCTTGACAATTTATTATTATAATTGTGGTTTTACCCTGAGAGTTCAATATTTCCTTGACTTATGAAACCTGCTTTGACATGATTATGGTATCCATGCTCTCCAAGCTTTAACTTACTATATAATTTATCATAGTCTTATGTAGAAAGAAGGAATTTTTTTGATAATTCCTTTAGAAATGAGATGGAATGAGACTTTGGAAAGGCAGAATTAGGCTTCAGGAATGGTAGAAACAATTTGTTGATAATCACACTATATTATTTTCAAGACTATTTTTATCTTGAAATTATGTGGAATTTAAGTATTAGAGTTTAAGTGTTGTTAATTAGCTTTTCAGGACGATGCACTAGTTAAACACATTAAAATTGCTTGATTTCTTCTTGTCTTCTGGTCATATGGACCTAATTTTTTTTTTCCTTCTTGCACAAAGATATCACTAAAATAATCTTTCATTTTAAAAAGTTTAAAAAGTGTTTATGTTCTAAATAAAAAAAAATCATCTTGAATGTCATGAAGCATTCAGATGATTAGCATGATATACATGTCTGAATTTAATTATAAAAATATATTTTATAAAAAAGCCTTTTATACTGAAATTATTTAGATAGTTACAGGGACATCTTTGATTAGTTTAATTACAGTTGTTCAAGTACCTGTCTGGGCAAATTTTTAAAATCTCCAAGGGTTTATCACCCTGTCACCTTCTCCAGTTGATGAAAAACTGGAAGAAAATGACTGATGAGACACAGGAATCTTGAGAGCTGATAATTTTTAACACCAAATTAGAAAAGCATTGGTTAAGGTTGATGTGAGCGCTGTGATCCTGCCACCTAGTGAGGGATGGACTTTGACCTCTTAATATTTTCTTTAGCCCAACAATTTTATGAAATGTAGCTACATATATAAATGCCCCACAGTAGATATTAAAGCCTTTGCCTTTTAGATCATAAACACTTAATATTGAATTTAACGAAGGGTATCAAACAATACCTAATTCCAGTCACTTCTGAAAAGCTTGGCTTACGAGCAATGGAAGGCCATATGTAACAAGGATTTTAGTTGTTACTTTTTCAGAATGAAAGGTCAAACCATCAAAAGTTCATTTTTCATCAAATTCTGCAGTAATATGAATGTCACCTAATGCAGTTTTTTGGTTTGCTTTTCCTGTACTAAAAGATTTTTATCTTCTCTACACAGATATTTATGTTTTAATTATAATTCTTTTTGATTAATTGTGTTTAAGGAATTCTTAGTGTATTTCCTACCATAAAGAAAATTCAAGCAATATGTGCAAAACTGTCTGACTTCATTATTAGTTGTTGCAGGAAGTTATTGAAATACGACATAATTGAGCATTATAATTTTTTTTTTCTAATTCAAGTAGCAAAAGAAAGATCAAAGTTTTCTTCAGGTTTTTAGTCTGTTGCATTTGTAGGAAAAGACTTAAAATTGATTTTTTTTCATGTAATAATTGCACAGTATGACCCGCGACAGGGGGCATTTGGAGGGCAAAAGAGGGAATTAGGCTTCCAGTTCCCACTGACTTACAGAGGATAGATTGGGAAATCACTGAACAATCATGTGACAGCAGAGAAAATACTTCACTGTTTGTTGCCTCAGGTTTGATTTTGAAGATTTTAAAATGCTCTCTGTCTCCTGGCTGCCTCTGGCCCCTGATGAAGGGAACAGAGCAGATCTCAGCCCACCGCCTCTGTGCGAGGGGCTGGGCAGCCACACGACCTCAGCTGTATTGGTGCATCTGAGTGGTTGCTGCATCAGCTTGGCTAATTTCCTCTCTCTCCTCCTCAAAGTCCATTCCTGAAAATCAAACACTCCTGAAGGAGACAGTCTTGATAGTATATTTTAATTTGCCCACATTTCACCTACTATTTTCTTCCAGATTTAATAAACAGTGCTGGAAATTAACTTTTTAAAATTATTATTATTTTATATCTATTGGTTACACGATGGCAGGAACCTCTTCCTCACACCTCTGAAATTTTAGGACCCTCAGCCTGCCTCAGTTTCTCTGACAGTTTTTGTTATACAGTGAAGATAAACTTCAATATATTGAGATGCTTTGTAGATACCAATACTTAAGCTAGCAAGTGACTAGGGAGCCAGCACACTGACAGATGGGCCCATTAGTCTTTCAATAGAGTCTTCAGTTACTATTGTCATCTGTACTTTGCTTGACAGAAAGGACAGTGTTGAAAAACAGGATAAAAGAAGCTCCACTAAGTTCCGTGCTCCTCTAGCTACAATAAGAGCAATAAATGATATTAAAATAAAAATTACCCTAAGTAATGTATTTTAGTAGAAAGATCTAAGGATTTGCAGGAATATACTTACAGCCAGTGAAATAAAACTGAATAGCAGGGGTATAAGGAAATACATACC
Organism: Rhinoptilus africanus; assembly: GCA_013400135.1. NCBI lineage: Eukaryota > Metazoa > Chordata > Aves > Charadriiformes > Glareolidae > Rhinoptilus > Rhinoptilus africanus. The sequence goes on along the minus strand of VXBO01011672.1, from coordinate 46,660 downwards.
AATAACAGAAGGAGTGCTGTCCTAGCTACTTACGCAATTTAAAACCTTTTCAAGCATACTATCAAAATACTTCTTTTGCTGCCAGGTTTTACTTCATACCTCTTTAGCGTAATGCTAAAGACCCATCAGTCTGTCAGAATAAAGTTATGATTTCAGCCAGAGAACATATAAAGAACAAAGTCATGGGTTTCAAAGTGCTGAATAGTAGATGATATTCTGTCTTTACTTGGAAGCACTATGTTGAAGAATGTAATTTTTTAGCATAACTGAAGTCATTGTCACAGGATGTAAGAGGTATTGTGATTCTATTCGTAGGGTTATTCTTTACGAAGAATCTGATCTGAGAACACGAGTCCACCTCACAAAGAACACAGAATATGTATTGGAAGTGGCTTTTCAGAGACTAACCACAATCAAACCAGAAGCAGTAAACTTCAGAGAGGGTGCCCTGCGTCATGTTAGCATTACAATCCCCAGAGAAACTTGATGCTTCTTGGTTTCCTGGGGAGCAGCTGGTTTGCAAATTTGTACACTTTGGAAGAGGTTGTTCACAGTTTCCTTATATGTTTAAAATATTTTTTTGCAATCCTCTTTATGAATTCCTTGTACTTCTGCTCTCAGAGGAAAAACAGTGTTATCACATCGGACGTGTTTACCTTATTCTGAATGAAACTGACCGTTCAAGAGATCAGGATTAGAGTACATGCTATGTTCAAAACTATCGAAAAAATGTACTTATTAGCAAGCTAATGTTTTTAGCTTAGTTTAAGCAATGTTTGTAGTAGCTAAAAATGTATTCCATACTGACACAGGAAGTTACTGCTACCCGACATCAAGCAGAAAATAAAAGATGTTAATTTGCACCAAACAGCCACTAAAGGTAGTACAGGTTCAAAAAACGCAAAAGAGCACGTATGGGCTCTGGGGACACAGGAGTCCAGCTTGCATGCTTTCTGATGTTCTCCTTGATGTGAGTAGTTGTTCCTCTTCCCTATAGAAGCAGGTGCATGCTGTCAATTATTCTTGTCTATGTTTCCCCACGGGAAGCTTGCTGTCTTATTAAGACTAATTGGTGGGTTGCTGAAAGCAACTGCAGAGCTTCAAAATCTAGAGCTAAGATAGTTAACCTTCTGTTTTCTAGACGTTTTGATCCATCCCCATGACTTCTTACATACTTGTGAGCTCTGTTCTGTACAAAACATGCCTTTGTACAGAAACCTCTTGAAATGGCTCTCCTGTCATTCTGGTTTTCTGAAGGAATGGAAGGAAATTCAACAGAACGAAAATCCTTTTTGGTGTCTGTGTTATCCTTTAAAAAAATCCCTGGAAGTTAGTGAAGGTGACTTTGCTTTTGAATGTACCATTTCTCACTAAATATTGAAGTTTGTGAGAATACACTTTAAATTGAATTAACACTTCATGCAGTGCTACAAATATAAATCAAATATAAATGCATTTGTTTTCAATAATCTGGAAGTTTTCTTAACTTCAAAAAGAACATGCTTCTTTTTTTTTTCTTTTAAATATTTTTCTCTGAAAGGTGCTCACACAAAAGTTTCATTAAAGGTACAATTTATTGTAAAAGTTTTATTTGACCTTGTCCATCTAACATACATGCGCACACAAATTTTCAATGCAAAAAGACCTGAATTTTTTTTTCATGTTCTCCTTGGTGCTAGGGAATTTGCGCCCATGAGGTCAACAGCAAAATTCTGCTTGAGTTTCTACTATTTTGTTGGTGTGTTATCCTGTTACTTGCATGTATATACCGGGCTCATTATTTTTTCTATGTTTGAAATTCAAGGTTCCTGTTCACAGAGCCCTCCCTGTTAAAGGATCTGTGATGAATCTGAAACAGTATTGTGATAGCGTGTTAGGATGGCAGAGGGCATTTTTTTTTTTTCGCTTATTTGGTAAGTGAGGTGATGGAAATACGGACAAAAACGCTCTTTGCCGTACTGTCCTTGAATGCAGCTAAAATGCAGGCACAATGAAATACGTACTCAGTACCACTCTCCTTTTCTTTGCTATTAAGGCAATCTAGACAATTGCCACAGTACACTTAGTTTCTTCTAGATAGTTGCACTTAGTAGAAAGGAATCTTTCTGTAAATGTTACTATTTTTATTTTCTCTATATATTTAGGACTTTCTTCTTAAGTGCATTATGAATTTTTTTTAATGATTTTGTTAGATGCAGCAAAAGGTTGCCAGGAGAGGTTGTGAAATCTCTGTTCTTGGAGATGTTTGACACTCAACAGGAGGAGGCCCTGGGCAGCCTGCTTGAGTTGGTATGGTTTGAGCAGGAGGTTGGGCAGGATGTTCTCCGGAGGTCCCTTCCAACCTAAATTGCTCTGTGCTTCTATTAGCCCAATCTATTCCCCAAATATTTGTACTATTACAAGTACTTGTTAACAATATTTTATCAGGTATTTTTCCTATATAGAAGTAGGAATAACTTTTGATGACTGTAGGACTGAGAGAAGAGACTTGAAGACATGAAAAGAGTGAAAATGATTCCTAATGTCATCCAGTGTTGAAAGGTTTTATTTTTTTTTTTTCCTTGGTTTTCTTTCATTAAACCAGAAACAAACAAAGAGGGTATTACCATTGCTCTGATGTCATTGAAGAGATGGGTGTGTTACTGTTTTGCACTCAGGCTCTTCGTACTGGACTCTGACACAATAACAGATGTGCATCCACCCAGGAAATTACCATTTTCAATAAGAAGCAGAGCAGCAAATGGATTTTCATGCATGGAAAAATAATGTAATAAACTGAGCAGGGCCCTGCCTTGATAAATTTTGTGGTCATAGAAGGGAAAAAAACCAATTTGTTTAAATTTCTGAGCCTTCAATAGAGCTATAAAACAGGAACGCTTTCTACTCCCAGTAATAAAATAACAAGCAGAAGCTTACCTGGTAAATATATTTACAAGTCTGAAGCTCCACACAGCTTTTATGAATTTCTCTATAGACAATTCTATATTTAGTGTCCAGTATTGAAAATCATTAGGAAATATTGGGTGCACTTATTTATTCATTTATATTTTTAGTATAGCTCTTTCTCAGGAGACTCAAAATTGTGGGAAGAAGGAAAATCATATTCCATCCTATATAAATCTTTCCATTCCCTAATTCCATACTGAAGTAAATGAAAAACTCGTCACTGAAATCTGAGGATATCATATGGACCTTGAGGACTGAAAAGAAACAAGAGCATTGCAAGTGAAAAGGGGGCTAAGTCTTAATAAAGAAAACACCAGAAAGACTTTTCATCCAATCTAAAAATTATTTTAAATGCTTTAAAATTAGTTTACAGGGAAAAATGATTATTCAGAGAAGGTTACAAGTTAGAATCCCATTAGAATAAAATAGAATATTCTGTTCTATATTAGAATATGAGTATTAGAATATTATCATTAATTAGATTAATAGTAACAATAATTACAATAATAATGAGTACTCTAGAATATTTCAAATGTAATATAATATATACAAAACATTTGTTTTCATTATTTTCTTCTAGAAAACTAATTTCTAGTCTTGCGTCTTGTATCTTGCACTATCATTTGCTATGGCTGTTCTCTGTTGTTTCTTTGTTCCCTTGCCAAATTCTGTCGAAGAAATACTAGCAATGGTGTGTAGCTCCACCTTAAACCTTGAGTCTCCACTGACTCTTAAATAAATATTTTTATTGATTGCTTTATGAATCCATAAAGCACCCCTTACCTGTCTCCTAGATCTGCTATTATCGTTTGCCCCCAAAACCTTCTTTACACACACCCGAGGGGATGTCTTTTCCTATATCCATCTCAAAACTCACATGCATTGCTGTCCTTAGGTATGGCTCTCCTTTCTTGGTTCTCTTCTCTTGTACTTCCTTTTGAAAGACACCAAAAGGTTTACAAAGAAAGCGCATTCACTATAAAGCTTTTAAAAAATGTTTTAAAATCAGCTTCTTGAATCTAACTTTTACATCCCCCTTGCTGATATTTTCTCTCATTTAATGATGTTTGATCATTACATTGACAGTGTATGGAATCACATTCTTTACCACAGTGATGTGCACATCCATATTTCTGCACTAGTGGACACTAACAATCATATTAGCCATTTGCAAGTGTTCCCACCTTTAGAATCACGTTTCAATGCTGTGGTAGGGTTTAGCCCACAGTTTCAGGCTGCTATCCTGACCTAACATAAAAGCACTCATCCATGCTTTTGCTTTGGTCAAGGAAGTTGAAGTAATGAAAACATGGGCAGTTACTTTCATATCAAAATAAACAGTGAGACACTTTTAACTGCTGTCATAACATTGTAATAATTACATTGTCTGCAAGTACTACTGGCTACTTTCCCTCAGTTAAGATCCTTTATCTTCGTCATAATGTGTGATATATCTTGTATAGCAAATAAAGGGATTTTAAAACCTCAAATTTGCTGTAAATAGACTCAAGTCAGATATAAGTAGGGTTTTCTGAAAGCCTAACTTAAACTAAATTCATACCTTATATCATTTTAAACCCTTCACTGATTTTCAATACTATTTCATGCTGTAGTTTGAATTTTGAATTGCATTAACAATTCCAGCTTGAACTTTGTCTCAGTTTGTTAAGTTTCATTTAATGTTCTGGTCATTGCATTGTGCTAGGATCTAATGTTGAATGCCATCAATGAATAGCCATAATGCCACAAGCTCACCACAAGCTCAGTGTTTTAATTTTACCTGCAAAAATACCTGGCATGATTGCTTTTACTCATTTTCAATTTGTGATCAATAGAGTATATATGACACTTTCATGCCCATGAAAAATAATTTTTAAAAAGGCTGATTGGGCTATTGTGTTATTCCAGGCTTTTGTGAAATACTCTTTCTTTTATGGAAAAATCATGGTCTTTCTTTTTCTAAAGGAATCACAGACTAAGAAGCAGATGCTTTCAAAGAGTAACGTCTGTAAGAAAGGGAAGTTTCCTGTGGAGGCACCTGCCTTGAACCTTGCCCTGGCCTTAAGACTTCAGTTCACCTCACTGCCCAGCAACTTTATTTTTCAAACCTTCCACTCTTTCAGAAAAACACCGGTAAATTAAGTACTCCAGTGTTTTTTTCCCCTTTAATTTTCTAACTGTAACTAAAATAAGGACGGATATAATCCTTGTGATGTTATGGGATGAAAGCTCCTGAACAGTCCTCCAAGCTTGTTATGTTTGCATAGCCTTGACAGCAACCATGTGTCAGCCTTGAGCATGCTCAATTTCTAAGCATGCTGAGATGTATTTCAGTATCTCTAAGGGGGACAGTATAGAAAAGGGACTGATTTTCAAACATCAAGGTATTTGCCGGAGACACTGGCCAACCTAAAAATGGGCTGAATTTGTTTTTCAGTGGTGACCTTGGTTAAATAGGTCTTGCTGGAAAAGACTTACCAATAGAGTATGTCAGGTCTACAGCAACAGATGTCTTCCGGGCAGTCCTGAGTGGAAAATGGGTTTCTTGTACAGTACTTCTGTTTTGACCACAAAATTTATTCCTGGATCAGTCATTTCCTAATTTTCCCAAACCTATTCCCAGCACATTGCACAATGTAACTAAACTATGACCATGAGTACAGTAACTATGATCATGATTCTTATTTATTATTGATACACTGACAAAAACGTGCTACCTGCTTCATGCTCTGTGAAACAGGGCTTCTGCTTCAGGGATTTTATAGTCTGTTCCATAGTTGGCCTTTTGCAGAGGAGTGCACTGAAAAATTCTTCTCACCTTGTGTTTCTAAACAGGCAAAGTACAATATCATTCTTTTGTTGTTCGGTGAGTGACCCAACACGTGTTTCGTAATGGTGGTCCTCACAGCTGATGGAAAAGTGACTGCTTGGGAGGTAGTATCAAACCAATAAGGGCAAAATGGCACAATCAGACTCTTCCTTCTAGTCACTGAGATGACCTATGTTATGGTTCCCAGCCAAGCAGGGGACAATACATTAAGAAAAACTTTTTAAATTTCACAAAGGAAACAGAAGTAATTATTTCAAAAAACCCTTGCATTGCTGTTTTAGCATCTTATAATCAATAGGAGTCCTGAATTAGCTGAGTCACGCAGATAATCCATTATGCTGAGTGTATTTATTAGAAGCTGCCACACCTGAACTGATCACTCCGATGCCTTTGCAATCATTTAAAACCAAGTATTTAAAGCAAAATGCATTAAAACCATCTATCACGCTGCTTAATCAATCACACTTTGGAGCTGCCTACGGGACACCAATTCCTGCATTTGCAGCACTACTAAAAATCAATTGTAAGATAGAGCACACATTTTACAAATGCAGCCTTTAATGTGTTTGCCAAAGTAATAACTGTAATGGAAGTCAGAAGCTTGGACACTGCTTTAAAAACTTGATCTCTGTTTACATTAACTTAATTTGAATGAAATATTGAATGACCTAATGGGTATCACAAACTGCATAAATAAAAAAGAAGTTACATATAATTTATCTCCCAGAAATTGCTCAGCAATTTGCAGAATTTAGAACTATCATATTGCTAGAGGGAAAAAAAAGACTAATAAACTTTAAATAAAAATAAATTTTAAATAAAAAAATAAAAGCAGTTAAAATATCAAAACTAATGCAAAAAGCTACTTAATTTAAACTTCATAAAAGGTACACGTAGTACATTCATAGCTTTTCAAAAATTGAAAAGAGAAAAAAAATATTTAAGCAGATATCTTAAAAATTGATTACATGGGCCCATTTCATATATATTGAAATAAATATATTAACCATTCTAAACAAATTATTCATTAAACTGAACCACAGAAAAAAGACAGAGAAAAAAAGTGCTAGCATGAACGGTAAATGGGTGGTGCAACACACTAGGTGCAAATGAATGAATCATTGACAGAGAGCAATCTGCGTGCAATAATGATACTGAAAAATTAAGACATGTTGTACCAACATGTAGGTTGAAACAAATAAGGAAGCCTCACATTGGCTTGTATCGGAAATAGTGTGGCCAGTGGGACTAGGGGAGTGATTGTCCCCCTGTACTCAGCACTGGTGAGGCCCTACCTTGAGTGCTGGGTCCAGTTTTGGGCTCCTTACTATAGGAAAGACATTGAGGTGCTGGAGCGTGTCCAGAGAAGGGCAGTGAAGCTGGTGAGGGGTCTGGAGCACAGTCTGATGAGGAGCGGCTGAGGGAGCTGGGGGTGTTCAGCCTGGAGAAAAGGAGGCTGAGGGGAGACCTTATCGCTCTCTGCAACCGCCTGAAAGGAGGCTGTAGCCAGGTGGGGGTCGGTCTCCTCTCCCAAGGAACAGGCGATAGGGCAAGAGGAAATGGCCTCAAGCTGTGCCAGGGGAGGTTTAAATTGGATATTAGGAAAACTTCTTCACCAAAAGGGTTCTTAAGCCTTGGAACAGGCTGCCCATTAAAGTGGTTGAGTTGCCGCCTTTGGGAGTATTTTAAAAATATGTAGATTTGGCGCTTAGGGACAAGACATGTCTGTGCTGTATCCTGCCTCAGAAAAGCAAGATTTACAGCAGATAGCATCTAAAGTTGAGTGTCTCCAAAATGTCATCTTTTTAATACTATCTTATTTCTGATAATGTGAATGATTCCAAAGGGGTATCTTGAACTCACATCAAAATCAACTTAACAGATATCAGAATTTTGATGAATTTTGTTTGTCATCCTTTGTAACTTTGTATCATTCTATTCGTTTTCCTATCTTTTGCAATTTTTTTGTGAGCTGCTTCTCTCTGTTTTCAGTTATCACTTGTTGCCTTCATCAGTCCTAAATGGGTCAGAGCTAAATAATTTCTATGCATTTCTACTTACAATATCGGTTTCTCATACAAATATGTGCACAGAAAGATAAGTGTTTAACATACGCCAGAATGTAGTTTGTTACTCACGTGACCAAACTGTCTGGTTTTGGTCATCCCCAGGCAAATGTCTTGCTGTTCACATGAAATGAAACCATTGGGCGATTTACTCTTTCTGTAACACCTTGAGAAGAGGTAGCAGTATAAATAAAACCAAAAGCTTTAAAGGATTTTTTTTTTTCAAATGAACACACCTATTTAAACAGGCCTTTTTTAGACCTGTGTTACAAAGACACAGTGTGTGACTTCCTTCAAGTCACTTTTACGGACACTTCAAGTAGACTCTCCATGCCTGTCTTACAGACTGTCAGCAGCCGTGTTGCCATGGTGATTGAATATTGAATATTGCTTAATAGACAATTGTTTTAGGTGCTCTAAAATCCACTGGATTTTATTGGAAGTGCTCTAAAGCATGCCGTAAAGACATAGAGAGGTGAAAGATACAGACATGAGGTATGGTCTGCTCTTTCTTTATCTGGTTTATTTCAGGGATCAAGAGGCAATAGAAGAAGGTTTAACGCTGAAGAAGTGTTTCAAGCTGTGATGTTTCTCCTGCTGTATGAAAGGTCCAGCAGGCACACTCACAGCACTGCCTCTCACCTGCCTTCCCACTGCTTTGGGGTGATGTGTTTTTCCAGCATCAATTCTGGGCAGGGGGAACCCAGGCAAATGGTGTTGAACCTGCTTTTTCATGCACTTTCTACAATTACTGTTCTAGGCTCTAGTTTTAAACTCTAGTTAAAATTTTCATATGTCTGATGAGTCAGTCTTTCTGTTGATACTAAGGATCAATTCAAACCCTGGTGTTGTGAGTGTCTTGACAGCTAGCCTACATTGTGCACAGATTGCTTGGTGACACTTGGTAATGTGTCTAATTATCACATCTAGCTGGTGTTTCAGATAGGCTGCACGCTTTCACTTTTGAAGTACAGGACTGCTTTTTTTTTCCATACCTAATTTCAAAGGACAGCATATTAATAATGAGGTGTTGAAAGAATGGCAACACATTCTGCCAATAAAGGCCAATAAACTATGCCACTTGAGTTAGTGCTGGTTTCATTCCCAAATATTTTAGATTGATCCCTGCCTATATTATCTCTGGGAATAGACACCAACTTTACATGCTTGATTTCAGATATAATCAGCTTCTATTGTCCTTAATCTGCTTTGAGGAGTGCCTTAGTTTCATCTTGAATTCCTTGTAAGAGAGAGCTTTACATAAATTCTCAGCAACAAACGATAAGGGGTAGGTACATCTTATTTGAACTGTCCCCTATCTGTCTTGATCTTTTCCTGGTGAAAGCATTTTGCAGTGAAGTGCCTATTGCTGTGCTACTGTAATGTAGCACGCAGCATCATTAGGGAAAGGCACTTAGAACTGATGAACTGTAGGTGAGCTGTTATGCTTGTTTAAATGTTTGCTGAATTTGTAAAACAAATAGGTGATTAATACCAGCTCAGCTTTCTGCTTGGGAGGCTGAATCTGATACCTTTTTCACAGCCTTCCTATTCTCCCTATTTTTTTTTGTGGTAGAGAAGAATCTTTTTTCTACCAGAGCTGAACTTATCTGTGTATTCACACATGCCTTTCAGCAATCTTTTATCCAATCAATATTTGGGATAAAGATTGATGGAAATGCACATAGGAGAGCAGTTTCATTTTTGTACGCTAACTAGAAACACATTTGAACTGGGTCATGTCAATTTTCTCCACCCGAGCCCAGGCACAGTGCAACAAGCATAGTTAAAAAGGTGAAATATTTAAGTTAAAAAGATCCATGAAATAAAGGACACCTCATCTTATAAGAGGAAATAATGATTTTGGTGGTGTGGAAATTCGTTCCTGAAAGCAGGTGTGTCGTTTCTTTTCACAGTTTAGAAATGGTCTTTTCTGTAGATGTGAGTCCTGCTAGAACATTTGTTGGACTTGGGAAGATCCAATACAGACTTAAATTTAAGTCCTGAGATAGAATCTGGAAAAGGAATTTGCTTACTTAAAAGAGTAACAAGGGACACTGAATACAGAAATCACTAGGTGTCTGGCATGACAAGACTTTATTGGATGGGGCCTGAGAGATTCATTTCTTGACTTAGCCCAAATGCAAATTAAAATAATTTTTATTGAGATTTCTGGAATATATTTAATCCAAAAGTATTCATTAGAATTTTTTTTCACTCTAACTGAATAAATCTGTCAGAACCATGCAGGTTTCAGTGATTTTATTTAAAAATATATGTGACTTTACTGTCTATTAACTAAAAAAAAGTAAAATTCAGATTTCAGAAGTTCTACTCACCACTTTTCCTACTTTACATCATCTTCAAGTGAAAATGAGCTCTTGGTTTTCCTCTTGCACTGCAAAACTTAGGAAGTGATAAGTTGAGAAAAGGTTTAAGCAGATCATAAAATTTAGGGAAAAAACATGTTCATGGTGGAATACAATATAAATGGGTGCTTAAATCCTTATATGTCTTTACCATTCCAGGTAAAACTGCATAGTTTCAGAAACTCCTCTGCCACCCACTATATGAATGATAAAGAAATTGTATGTTTATAACTGAACAAAAAAAATCATAATTTAAAATTTAAGGCAAGTGTATTTTATTTAAGTGAATTTTATTTAAGGAACTCTTATTTAAGGGAAGTGCAAAGACCTGCACCTGGGGAGCAACAACCCCCATGCACCAGAACATGCTGGGGGCCAAGTGGATGGAAAGCAGCTTTGCAAAAAATTACATAGTGGTCCTAGAAGTTGAACATGAACCATCAATGTGCCCTTATGGCAAGGAAGGCATCTTGGGCTGTGTTAGGAGGAGAGTTGCCCGGTGACCTCCTCTACTCAGCTCCGATGAGGCAATGCTTGGAGTACTGCATCCAGTTCTGAGCTCACAAGTACCAGAGAGACATGGACATACTGGAGAGAGTGTCCAGTGAAGAGCTGCTAAGATGATGAAAGGACAGGAGCGTTTCTTATATGAAAAAAGTCTGAGAGAAGAGACCCTAGAAAAGAGAATGCTCTGGAGAGATCTCGTGAATATCTGCAAATATCTGAAGGGAAGGTGCAAAGAGGAAGGAGCCAGGCTCTTTTCAGTGGTGCCCAGCAGTGAGACCAGAGGCATTGGTCACAAACTGAAACACAGGAGGTTCCCTCTGAACCTCAGGAAACATTTTTTCTCTGTGAGGGCGACCAAACACTGGTACAGATTGCTCAGGTTATGGATTCTCTCTCCTTTGAGATATTAAAGAGCTATCTGGACATGGTCCTGGGCAACAGGCTCTAGGTGGCCCTGCTTCAGCATGAGCATTGGATTAGATAATCCGCTCCAGGGATACCTTTCAACCCTCAACCACTCTGTGATTCTCTTGAAAATAATTGTAAAAATTAATGTCATAGTAACAGAAACAAGACAGCAATATAGCTAGATGGGCCCTAGTTCTTTCTCTTGCTGTTTTTATTTCCTAATTTCTGTAAGCAAGCAAAACGTATTATGTTTTGATTTCTGGTGGAGACTTCAAATTGTTTATGTTTCTAGAAGGCAAAATAAAGTTATATTCAATAACATCTTGTTGGTATATTCCCAACATGTGCTCATTAGAAATATAGTTGTTTCTGAAGATGTTCATTAAGTTGTTACTTTGCTCCATATAAAATAGAGAACAGGATCAGCACAGTGCCCTTTGATGCTTAAGATGTCAAATTCTGGCGATGCTCCCTGTATTTAAAATGGTTCACCATAGCTGCAAAAGCACTCTAGGACATGCATGGTCTTTCTGGAAGAGCTGACTGAGCTGCTCCTCTAAGTTTCAAAAAAAGAACAGTGCATATCTGGAATCAAATTTGAGAACTCATTTTGATGAGAAATACTCAGATACAGAGTGGAGTCACTAACCATTGAACAGTTGGTAATCTTGATTACTGTAGCATAACTTAATGCATTTCTTAAGGGCAAAGATGACCTCTCTTCTGCTTTCTTGAGCAAGCTGCCATTTTAATTGCCTTTTTCATCCCTCCAACTTTTCTCTTGCTTAATCTGTGTCCATGATTTTAATCAACCATCTGTCACCAGTGGTGCTTTACCCTGTGTTGTGGCTGTGAACCTTATTGTAACTGAAGAGGAGACAAGACCCAAAAAAGTATCCAAAGTAAAAGAAAGTAATGAAATAACAGTGAAATAAAAATACATACAGTTTTGTAGAATACTGGAATAGGTTCATTTTGTAGAAATTATGGTTCTTTATTGAGGATTAACTTAACTGCTGAAATTCTTAGTAATCAGCATTCACATCTCACACTGCTTAGTTTGTTCAGGGGAAGCTCTAGCATCTTATATACTATTGTGTGCTATAATTTCTGACAAGTACTGATACTAGCTGTAAGGGCTATAGTTGCATTCAGTCATATTCTAATTACAACACAAGTCTTAGTGCTTCCAGACAGTACTGTTTTCTAAGCATAAAAATGTATCTTATCATGTGAACAAGGGAATGATGCAATATAGAATTTCATACTCTATGTAACAGCATCTGATAAGGTAAGGCTAGTGTAAAAGTTTATGTGATGCCAGAGGCTCAGCTTCTAAAAGGCTTTTTTTGTCAATGAAAAAATCCAAAGAGGAAAACATAAAATTGCATTTTTATCTTTATTGTTTTATTTCTTTTTCAGATATGCACTTTGAAACTTCTTAAAATGTATAAAGACAGGATAGCATAAACAGTGACAGTTCTTGTTTCTACAATCCAAAGACTGAAGTGCTGTGATGATAATCTCACTGGCTGATCGAGCAAATATTTACTATGGATATTAAAAAACAACTGGAAAAATCTAAAAATAATTACAGATAGCTGCATACGAGACCTGAACCCAGACTTTACTTAACAATGTTACTATCAAACCACACAAAATGCTTCTGTTGAACTAAAGAAAGAAATATTTTTTTCATTTTTTTTTGTCTATGTGAAGTCAAAGGATAGACATAAGTGGCTTGATCTGCAGATGAACTGATCGGTTACAAGATCACAGCATTAAATTATTTTAATATACACAATAATTAGGTTTATATAACTGAGATTGTTACATGAATTACAAGATACTTCTTTGATTTAGGGTTAAAGACAAATTCATCAGCCTAAATTCTCCAGGTCTGGGGTGACCGATCAATGTAGTTAATCTGTATGATGATTGCTTCAGAGGATAGAGCCTGAAAATATTCCTGGATCCACCAGGTAAAGATAAAGCAGAGTGTCTGGGAAATAGCCAACTGTGGAATCAGTAAATTCGGCAGGAGCTGACGAACCATAGAATAGCTTAGAGCAGAGCATTGTACGTCTGCCAAGTGATGGACTGATACGAGACCAGACTTAACTAATTAGTAAAGCCTCCATCTTTGCCATCTGGAGATTTAACTCTGGTGTGTGTGCACAGGCTGAACATTATTAATCAGGAATTGAACTAGGATGCCTATGACTCCTAGGCAGGAGGGGAGCCAAAACAGTTTCCTTTTGGCTAGACAAAGAGTAACAGTGACTCAGGGTTGTTTTTATCTATTCTACATATGCTGTATTAAGAAACAAATGGGAAAATGAAGACTTGTAAGCCATAGTTTTCATAGCCATACATATATATCCTTTTCATTGTAATACTTGTATACTTTACAGCTGTTTTTAAAAACAGAACATGTTTCTGGAGTGGTAAATGGTTCCAAGTGGCTGCACCATCAATGATCATACTGGTGTCTGTACCCAAAACTGTGACCCTCAGGATCACACCTACCAGTTAGTTGCTAGCTAGTCTGCAGGTACTCAGCTTCAGTGTAGAGTTCCTTAGTACCTGAGGTGTTGGGGTTTTTTCTGCACATGTCAAGAAACACCTCCATTTTGACAAGGTTAAACATCTGTTTCTCACCTGACCTATCTTGGGATTCAAAACAAAACATTTTCTGCATAGCACCCAGTAGATCAGAGTCCCACAAAACATAGCTGCAGGAGGGAGGGTATCTTATTTTTTATGCAGCAGTTGAGAGGGAGGTATAGAAGACTAAATCCCCTTCCCTGAGGGGGTCTCAGGCCCATATCTTTCATCTTCAGGGTAACGTTTACCATCAAATGTGAAAACGTTCATCATGCCAAGGAGAAAGAACAAGGCAAAGTGCTGAGAAAATCCACCTGAATAAAAAAAAAGGTTAGGCTTTGGGCCTTGCAAGATATTTCCATAATTTATGTATTTTTGTAATTGATATTAGCAAGCCATTAATTAAACAATTATTTGAAGAGGAACTGGCAATCATGACTCATCCATCTTCAAAATTTTTTCCGTTTTTTAGTAAAACACTTTGACATGCCCTCAGGCTTGCTGATTAGAACAGTCCCCGTCAAGACGAGACATGTTTGAATCCAGAAAACAGGAAAAGAATTATGATTATTTACCCAAATGTTAGACGTACCACAAAACATTAATTCACATGTGGTCTGTATAACAGCTTCTAACGGTGCTATGTATTTCACAGTCTTGCAGAAGTCTTAAATTATGTTCCAGTGATACAAAAATAGGTGGAGATAACAAAGGAAAAGGATGAAGGATACTAGGAGAGGACACAGTAAGAATTTAAGGTGTTAAGTGATTGAGAGAGAAAATACTAGTCCCTAAATCTCCCATATCAAGAAAAATGTGTGTTATAATTTCAAAAGTTAGGGGTTTCCCAGTTTTCCAATTTTCAGTTGTTGAATTCTCAAAAGTAAAGTGTTGTTGTTGCTAAAGGATAAAACTGGAAGACAAGGGTGATATTTTAGATCTCTGTTTTATAACTGAAGAATAAATACAAATTGAACATCTCACTAATGGGTTTCCTTTTAAGTGCTTGGTCAGAACAATGTGAACACTCCATTTTGATAAGCTGGTAATAAAAATGACAAAAATGAAATTGAAGCACAGAAAATAACATTTCTAGATCAAAGCTAAAAAAAGTAAAAGCAGGGTCTAAAAGCTCAACATCATACAAGCCAATGAAAGATGTAATCATGCATAGAGTGAAAGAGATTGCATTAATGAAATCTTATATTCTAAAGCTACAGAATATTGTTTCTCACTCTGACATTGTACATTCTGTTTGATGAAGATAATCTTTTTAATTCGATGAGGGCAGTCTTTGACTTGGATACAAAAGTCTGGTCTTTAAAAGCAGCTTGTGATTGCCTAGTCTTTTTTTGGTATCCCGTGGAAGAATATATTTTCACTCTTGGGTCATGTATTTAGTTCTGTTCATAGTTTGTCAGGTAATACTCTTACCTCACACCTTATAAACCTTTATAAAATGATTTAGGAAATCTTACCTTTATAACATGGAATTTGCTGTTTTCCTCTTGAAGCCTTTGCCATGCCTTATTCCAGAATAGGCGACATAAGAAGCCTTTCTCATTCACCTGAGTCTGTGACTTGTATTCCAGATGTCTGCCTTCTCTACTTCTGTTCACACCATGTCTAAATTTTTTTAACTTACTTCTGCTGGTCACTTGTTTCTTGCCATCATGATTACTGCGGATGCTTATTTCTCCCTGAATTCAGTTCTCTATCTCTGGCTTAATTTCCCTTCAGATCCCAAAGTCAAAACTTTCCAATTCCATGTGGATTCTGCTAACATAGGAAAGAGAATCACTGTTGTTTCCCCACTTTTGCTCATCCTAGAATAACCTTTATCCTGGAAAGCAGGACATTATCCTTGGGGGTGAAAAGTGAGTTGAATCTTTCATGTGAAAGACTGTTGTTTTTGCAGATTGTATTCATATTGATAGGCATTTATTCACACTACGATTCATGGATCCTCTCCCTATGCCACCTGATTGACTAGATTTATTTTTTTTCCTGAAACTTCCTTTTCCCTTTCTCACATTTCAGAAAATGCTGTCCTTTTAAAATCTTTCTTCCCAACAGTCTTGCATAACTTTGCACTTCCAATTTTCTACCTAGGTCTTTTCCTTTATATTACTACTGTACATCATTTGCAAAAGGTGTCTTTCTCATTGATTCATTCTTTGGTCCTGATACAGTAATCTCCCTGCATTCCTCTGTCTCCATGTTTCAAAACCTTTTTCTGAGTAAGTTCATAAGGCTACTCCCTATGCATGAATTTTACAACGCATCTTTGACTCTCAGAATCAGAGATTCTCTCTCATACTCTTTGATTGACCTGTACTCTTTTGTCCAGCTCTCTTATTCAGGATACATACTGTTTAGAGGCAGAATCTAGTACTACTTCAGTATTTAGAAAGTACACTCTAAACATGCATAATATAGTCTTAAATGGCCATTACATTCTGTCCCGTGGAAAACAGCATTTTATTCACTATATGTAATTCCTTGCATGTCAGTTATTCATGGCAATATTTGTTAGGAAAAAAATATAGAGTTTCATGCAAAGAAAAATAAATTAAAAGGAATAATTAAATTAAAGGAAATAAGCAAAACAAAACAAATAGATTAAGCTCAGATTTCAATTGACCTCAGTTCGGCAAATTCAGGGTGTGAAATGACGAGTCATCTGAGATTTAGCCAGCACACAGGGCTCATAACTGCTACCTCGCAGAAAGCTCCCTTGAGCATTTGACCATTTACTTAGGTCTGGGAAGTGATTGACCTGTTTAAGGAATGGTGGGTTCACTCAGGAAAATTACTCCTCTGGGTCTCTTTGTCATACCACCTTTTATTTGTCTTGTTCATGCCTTTTTAATGTCTTTTGGACAGCATTTGTCTCCTAGTACGCGCGTGTGCAGGGCTGCGCCAATGCTGTTTCTATCTCAGCTGGGATTTTGTCACAGGAGATACCGTGAGCTGTAAGAACTGTACGTACCCTCGCAAGTCACTCATGCTCACTAGATACTGAAAGCTCTTGGCCTCTTGTCCTGGTTTGGGTGGAGCAGAGACAACTCTCTCTTCTGTGAGAGAGGCTCTTGCTTGTACCTGTGCCTGTGGTGACCAGGGCCGCTGAGGTGGGGGGTTGCCCCCTGGAGGGGTCGCACCGGTGGGGAGGGGTGGAGAGGTCAGGTGACCCAAACTGACCAATGGGGGGTTCCATCCCGTCTGCCACGCCCAGTATAGAAGCTGAGGGAGCAAAGGGTCTGGGCTTCTCCTGCAATAGCTCGGTTTCTTCATTGTCTCTTTTCTTCAGTGATTGATACCCAAGGAGGACCCTGGCTGTTTGCCTACCTTGGATCCCAATCCATGCATTCCTGAATGTAGGTCCAGAATCCAGTTCCCATCTGTCCCTGAGACCAGTCTGGAGTGGGAAATGAGTCCAGTGCCTGCCAACGACATCTTCCTGGGGATGTGATGCGCTTTTATATTTTTTTTTTGCATGTATTTCATTATTTCCTTTTTATTTTATTATTCATATTTTACCAAAGTAGTTTAGTTTTTTTCTGAACTCATAAATCTCTCTCTCTCTCCTTCCTCGGAGTGAGAGGTGGGGAAGAGCATCTGTTGTCTTGTCATTGTCCGATCCAGCCCAAAACACGACACCTATGCAAGCTAGAAAATATCTCTGATTTGACATGGTTTACTAGGTGTTCCCTGTCCCGTTTCTTCTTCCTCTGTTCAGGTTGAAAGCCATGGCAGATGATTTTATTAATAAGTAACTTGTAAGTATTCTAATATACGTTCAAATGATAAGATTTTGAGTGAAATCCAAGAATGGTATATGCTGACAGTTGTCAATTTAACTGCGGCTAGTAGTAAACTAAGAAACAATCAGGGCGTATTAAAAACCTAGAAGTACTGGCTTTCAGCATGAAAATAAACTTGTAATGTCTTTTATCCATTATCCTATTACTTTATAAGTCTTGGGATAGATACTAGGAATTTAGCTTATTGTTGTTTTGTTTATCATTTGCTACAAATCTCTCTCCCGTGTTACTGACAAGAGATCTGGTATATGACTCATTTATTTCTGGAAATGTTTCTTCATTGTACACAGATGGTGTTTATAGATCCAGTGTAAGGGGTGAGCTATTCAAGAACAGGAGATCTGCAATGTCAAAAACTCGTCATAGGTATTGTTCTCTTTTCTGAACAGAAGAAATATCATTTCTAGTCTGGTTTTGAGGTGTTTGTATTCATGAAGCTCAGAAGACAGAGGCCATTTACTACTCTTTTGTCTGTTCTAACACATAACTCATCCTTCATGTGGAATGCAGAATTCTCTTTTGTTGATACCTCTTGCTTCAGCTGTTGTCATGGCAACAAGTGACATCTTTGCTGAAATTCAGCTAAAGTATAATTTGGACATAGAGTGAAGCAATAGATTGCTGAAATTTTAACTGGCCCTACTATCCTTTTTAGTCAAGTTTTGTCTTAAAAATAAATATGTTCTGTTCTTACGTCTAAGCACCCTATGGAAACTACTAAGGTGCACATTGCTTCTAAAAGCAGTAAAGGTCATTACAGGTGTTAATTAAAGGAGAGCCATTATTCCAAATGCACAGCAGTTTTTCTAAAGCTTGATATCCGTTTTTTACTGAATTCAGTGGATGTGATTCAGTGCATAAGAATTTCCAAGTCTTTTCTGTGTCATGCATTATTCTGCTTTTTAACCATGGTACCATCAATCTGTTCTTTGGTTTCATATATATATATATATAATGCTGACATACTTAACATCCAGGTTACAAGAAAATGATGTAGGGTTTTAAAACTGAAAATGTGCAATATAACATGCTTTCCTCAGACTCTAGAAATTAAAATGTGTTGTTAAATTCATGATTCTTTGCTGCTTGTGCATTTTTTACTGTGCAGACTTTCTGACAGAGTATTGTTTGCAAGGAGAAATAAATTCCAAATAAATATTTATCATTCTGAAAATCCATCTCAGAGAACAGTAATAGTGTCACTGGTGAATTTGGGTTGTTTGGTTTTTTTTTTTTGATTGTTTGAGAGATTATAGAATGATTTTGTAGCTTCAAGGATCATTCCATTTGATTTAGAATTGTGAAAATGCAGCTATAATTTGCGATATACATTGCCTTTATCACTGCAAATATAAATTTCTGAAAATTTAAAGTGAAACGTAAGGAAAAAGTTACATGTTTATGAAGTTTTTGTGGCTTTTGCTAGCATTCTTTTTCTGATATGTGGGGCCTATAACTTGATCAAGTTGTGAGTGAGTTCATGCCATTTTACAGTCTCTTCTGCCTTTCTAAATGGAATTACGTAAAAGCTAGGACGGATTAATTCAGAATTTCTGGAAAAAGAGCAGCAACTCCCCACCTTGCACCTTCAATATAGTCCAAATAAAGTAACATTTGCTGGTTTAGGGCAAAGTTACACAACACAACTTCATGTCATAGGCTGAGTTAACAGCTCAAGAGAATTTTCAGTCTTCATTCCCTTGGTGTCTCCTTTTTCCCTCTCACTTCCAGGTGCCGATTCCCCTGCTTCTCTTGTGCTGATGGCATGGTAAATCACCTAAGCTATTCAATTTCTGTTTTTAACTATCAGGTTAGTTAGGCAGTTTTCTACCATTTTCCTGAAACTGATCTAGAAGCATGTAAGGAGGGTAAAGGGAGAGGAGCAGAACCTCTTCTTTCAGAGGCAGCAGGCTGTTATCTTCGCTAACCTGAAATGTCTGATTTCATCTCTAATAAGCCCAGATACCACTTAGCACATAGGAAGTGAAAGAAACATGTTTAGAAGATGCCTTAGAGGAGTATTTAATTGCTGCTGAAAAGGACTTACTGTTTTAGAGATTCTTCCTGGGTGTAAGATAATAAAAATTAACTACTCCTTAAATACAGAGAGCTACGTTCTTCCTGGATCAAATTGTGCAGAACTTCCTGCTGTAGACTATGGAGCTCAGGCCTGTGCCTAATAGAGCTAAAACCATTAGTGACATTTACTTATGAACAGCAGCCAAAGAGATGTCCAGGATATTATCAAGATGCAGACAGTTGGATCTGACCTCCAGCAAGTTTATTAAAAAATTTGCACAGGAATCAATGATACAGAATGTGCAGAGAAATGGATTAGACTGGGAGAAAACGTACAAGTGAGAGCAGGAGGGGAATAAGGGAACGGTTCAACTCTGCTTTGCCTAGTTATTATTTCAGTGAAACCATGGCCAGATCACCACAAATTTGAGAAATCATTTGCACAAATTTGTGCAAATGGAGTGATATCAAATATCTACTTATTGAAGAAAAAGAGTTCCTGTAAGAATGTGGAGGACATTCAGGCCTAATGGACAAGATGGTAGAAGTCCCAGTTGTGGAAAAACTGATGAGATATCCTCAAGCTACAGAATGCAGACGTGAGAGTGAAGTCGCTGTCATGTTTCAGGATTTTTTCTTCAATAAGGATAATCTTATACTTGGCTATAAATGGTCTTTGAAACACTGGGGTTTTTTTGTTTATGTTGTACAGTTGCTGGTTACAACAGTACTGCTTAACATTGAAACAGCAATTATTTCTCAGTTATGACTGGGGATGTTTCATAGTCTATTTTGAGCAGGTGTAAGTGTTTGGTGAGAAGGCAGCAACAATGATATTTTTCTCTAACACTACTGTAATTGCACATTTCCAACCAGAGGCAATGCTTGAAATGATCATCTCTGCCAGGAAGAAAATACTAATCTTTCATTCTTTTAATTCCTTTTTTACATTTCCTGTTGTGAAGTTTTCTACTGCAATTAAACAACTTCAGTTTTCATGGTAAAATCCAATTTTTTACTCCAACTGTAACTATATTCTTGAAGTTCTTTACAGTAAGCAGCTGAATGTCTTCTTGGAGGTTTGTGACTGGAAAGTATTGAATCATATACTAAAAGGCACTTTGTGAAAGTATGACTTATAGGTTTTGCCCTTTAGCATCATTTTTATTTCTATTACTCAAAGCAAGTGGTGACAGGTGGACGGGAAGGGGAAGGAAAGTCACATATTCCTCATAGCCCTTAAAATGACGTTGCTAAAAAGAATATGCATTTTTTAAAAAAACTGTTTACAATTATTTTTTTTTTAAAGGAGTTATTATCCTAGTAAGCTAGCTATGTTTTCAGAATTTTGCATTTTCTGAACTGCTGATGTAGATAATACATTAGAAACTTGGCTCTTTGTATTCTGGCTACACGAAGGAGGCATTGGAAGACCTTATCTGCCCTATCTCCTGCTCTTGCTGCCCAGACATCTGTGAGAAAGCAGATCTGATATTTTTTCAATCCCCTTTCACTAACTGGTGCATCAGCCCAACGCTATGTCCAGGCTGAGAAACCCAACCACTGAACCTGATCCACTGACTATGGAATTCTCCCAGAAATCTCAGTGAGCCAGGTAACACTGTCTCCCATCAGTCCTCCTCAGCCCAGGAACTACAGGGGTTGTGCTAATGATGTAACATTCAATACCTATGCTTTATTGGGGTGGGGGAGTGGGGAAGAGGGAGAAAAAGAGGGAAACCAGTCACGTAATCCTGTCTTCTATATGTTCACGTCTGCTTATGTCTTCATCCTCAATGGAACAAAGAAGGTGTAGTTTGCTACAGAAGTATGTCTGGCAGTCAGACTCAGCAGTCTGTTACAGTTGATCAAAGCTCTGCTTGTGTTTGGGACACTCAGAATGTCTCCCCTGTGCAGATACTATATGATGTACGAGAAGGTGATTTCGTGCTGTGCTTATCTCCCCCGAGGCTTGCTCTCTTCCACTGCATTGCAGATAGTAAAATTTCAATAACCATTTGGTCTACTACTGTTTGTCCAGTTTGGTTAAGGTTTCTAACAGGTTTGAAAGAGTTTGAGGACGCCAACAGACAAACAGATAAATATTCCCACTTGCTTGTGCGTACACATAGGGATGAAATAGAAACCTTGCTTCTTTAGGAAGATGGTGAAAAAATGCAAATATTTCAATTATTTGTGAAATGGCAACCATGGTAACTCTTTAGTTACTACTTTGAACAAAGTTAGGGTTTTTTCTTGATTAAAATTATTAGATTTGTTTTTTCAATTAACCTAGAAGCTCTGTAGAAAGCAAGGCTATTACTGTTGTTTAGCAATGGGACTTCAGCCAAGATATTTTTACAGTGACTGATTAGTAAGCTTGACTGCAATATATCCCTTAATTTCTTCAATTAACTGGAAAGGTAACATCCTCTAATGGAATATGGAATAGTGCTGCCTACCACGGTAAAAGGTGAAGAAAAGATGCACTGGCTTTGAGTCCAGCTCTGCTGAAACCTTTCGGTGCTTGATCTGGGTCCTGATTCAGCCTTAGTAACGTGAACACAGTACAGCACTGGAATAATGCAGCTTTGCCAAATCGAGCAGTGTCTGAGGAGCTCAGGGTGCAGCCAAAGTTTCCTTCCCTCCACCCATGGAGGCAGGTTCTCAGGCTTCTCGGAATGGGATTGTGTGGATTTAGGACTAGGATGGGCAATAATAATGAGTAGCCGCTGAGATAGGCAAATTATCCTGATAGGTCCCAGATCTTGTTTTCATTCTCAGATAAACTACTCAGGATTGCATTTTTCAAAAACTGACCAGAGCTCACTTTTTGCTTTTAGCTCCATAATTCCCGCAGGTGTGGAAGATGAATATTCAGTGTCTTCTCTGACTGAGGTAAACCTCACATTTTGTCTTTCAGGATAGTAACCTAACCCAGAAAATTGAGCCATCCTGGTTGGACTGAGCCTTTTGCAACAAAAAATTCGGTATTTCAGTGAACGTGACACTGAAGTCTAGTCATCGGCCCAATTTCTAGTGAGAAAGACAGACCCAGCTTCTGACCTTGCTCCAGCTCACATGAGGGAAACTGATGTCTGCTATGACCGCGTGCTGACCATCACTAAGGGTCACGAACAGGGTCCTTCAGACCACAGCTTCTGCTTAAGAGCCTTCTGCTGAAACTGTGCTTCAAGCAGCTAAACTTTTTGGATACCTAGATGTGATGGGTGACATTCCAGTACCCCTGATGCAAAGGTCAGATTTTCTGCAGTTTCTGCACTGACCGTTGCTGGCTCTGGCAAGGGAGAAGCTGATGATGGCTGATGAACTGGCACTACCTCCCTTGCTCTATGTGGCCTTCTAGAAAGGCCTTTCAAAATAAAGTGGTCTGTTTAGTAAAGCAGATCTTAAGGAACTGCAATCTGAGACATGCTGGATTGTTTTTCATTTTTAATTGCTTTCTAGGTGTTTTTTTTCAAGTTCTTTTGTGAATTATTGTAATAAAGACTAGATCTTTTCCACTGTAATTGGGAGTGTACTTTCTAATTAATACACTGCATTCCTTAGCAACCAAAACATTGCTAGACACAATGGAGACCAACACTTAATGGCACCATCCAAAAAGACAATGATTCAGAGTCCTCAGTGAAGATGATTACTGCAACTGATTTTATTTACGACTGCATAAAATGAAAAGAATTACAAAGCTATCAGATATGAATATTATTAAGAAGATGAAAAGAGTAGTCAAATATGTCTAGTGTATGATCTTTCTTATTCTCTCACCCCCCAAGGGTGTTTTAGCTTGCCTAACTTTCCCATGGTTTTTATGTTGTCTTATGGGTAGCACGCTATTAAAGACTTCAGAATTCAATACAGTATCCCCTGGGGTTTCATTTGACATGTTCACCCTGTGCTATTTGAAGGCTCGCTGTTTGCTGTTTCACATTCTTTGCTCTGCAGTATCTGATACTTCCTGCTGTCTCCAGTAATAGCATATCCGCCTTTCCTCAGTGAGAAGTGAAATTGTAAAATGGTATGTTCTAGAACAATTTGAAACACATTATTGTTTTTACCAGAATTCTCAGCTACTGTAATATGATAGTCTTAATTTTATATTTTTAAACTTCTGATATGGTTTAAACTTTAGCTTGTTTTCTTCCAAAGAGAAAAGCTGTGCTAGAACATTTATTTACAGGTCAACCAAACAATGGTATCATGAGGAAAACAAATATGGAGTTGCTAAAAGCGCTATCTTGATCTAGTTTGGTTAGTACACATAAAATTAGTGAAATAAATGAAAGTATCTCTTGGGCCATGGGAGAAAGCTCACAGAAATATTTTTTTAATTGGAGAAGATGAAATCTATGATTTAATACAGTTAATTAAGACACAACATCATCAAATTAATAGCTAGCGGTATTATAAGTAAGGCAGTTAGGCTTTGCTGAGTTTGGGCTTGTGTACCTCAGTGCACCATTAACTGCATAGCATGGCTCAGTCTAAATAGCAAAGTGTGGAATAAAAGCAGTGATATATTATGCCTATCTTGGGATTTTCAGCATGGAATCTGAGGCGTGTCCACAAATAAACTGTGTTTTAGAAAAGTAAGGACTTTAGAGAATTTTTCTAACAGAAAATAAGCAGGGAAATAAACTCACAATCAGAATGGTAGGGGTTGGAAGGGACTTCTAGAGATCATCTAGTCCAACCCCCCTGTCCGAGCAGGTTGCACAGGAACGCATCCAGGCGGGTTTTGAATATCTCCAGAGATGGAGACTCCACTACCTCTTTGGGCAGCCTGTTCCAGTGCTCTGCCACCCTCAAAGAAAAGGTTTTCCTTCATGTCAGGATGGAATTTCCTGTGATCCAGATTGTGCCCATCACCCCTTGTCCTGCCACTGGGACCACTGAAAAGAGCCTGTCCCCATCCTTTTGACACCTGCTCTTTAAATATTTATAAGAATTGATAAGATTTCCTCTCAGTCTTCTCTTATCCAGGCTAAACACGCTAATTTTTTTCAGCCTTTCCTTGTAAGAGAGATGCTCCAGTCCCCTGATCATCTTCGTAGCCCTGACTTTGCAGGCCAACTTGTGCTGCTTGTATTTTACCCTAGCAAATAGTGTTAGGAGATGTCACATGGGTATGCTATATGGTTTTCCACACAGTTAAATTTTTAGGAATTTAGTGTTTTCCTGGCCTTGGCATGGTCCCAGCTACACTAGGTTGTAGGGTTGGATGGATGGGAAGAGAGCTAAAAGGAGATGCTGTGTTTTATGTATCCCAACAATACTTCCTCTGCTGCGTTTAATTTACAGGACCAAGGGGAATGATATATGGCTTTAGATGACCTTTGCTGTTATTGATAAGGATGTCTTTTTCCTTTTTCTCATTGTGAAATCAGGTTGTTTATTTTGTAAAATGAAACTTAAGAGTAGCTTGTATTTATACCCTCACCTAAGGAGTAAGGGAGTAGCTGGCTGGTGTAACAAGGGATGTAGCCAGATTTGTTCAAGTTCCAGATGAGTATGGAAGCCACAGTAGTAGGTGCGTGCAGAGTAAAAGGCCTCAGTAGTGTAGGTGGCTTGACCATGGGGCAGCTGTGTCAGTCTTCTGTGGTCTAGTCCTCCAGGTACAGCACAGATGTTATGCTTTCCATACCTATTTCAACTGACAAAGTACCCTGCTGTTAAGCAAGTTATCCTGTGTCCCCACTTATATATCTTTTTCTCCATCTATAAAACAAGGGCAACAACGATGATATTTAGTAATGATTTTTGCAATCTCAGTGAAGCATCTTGAGATTGATAGATGCTATGGAAGAACAGTATTGATAACAAGAGGGAGTTACTGCCACAGCTGTAAATCTGGATGAAAAGTATCACATTGAACAATTTTGACAAAAGTGCATTTTTCTAAAGAAAACTGAACCATCTTGTGGGACTGTATCAAGTCTAACACCATTTTTGACAGGAATGTGTCAAAATGATTTTTTTTACCTTTTTATATCGTATCAGTGGTGTCAAAATATTTCATGTCAAGTCATTCATTTTTCACTCTTCTTGCTGTGACTGCTTATGGGTAAATTGTACCTGTGAGCTCTCTCTTAGACTCTGTTCTGTGGGCTATCTTACCAGGGCTAGCCTTCTAACCCAGGTAGATGACGTGATGATAATACTGCTTGTTCTCACAGTCCCATTAGGAGTGAAAAGCGCTTTGTACTCTTTCTTTGTGATTTGTTAAAAGAAGTAACAATCTGTAGATATCAATCTTTACTATAGTCAAACCTTTCTGTGTGGATCCTTACAAATCTTTCAGTCTTAATATGGAGCTCTTTCATGTGTTTGAAATGCGCTCATTGCAAGACAGTGCAAAGCAGTTAATGTTAGAAGACATTTTCTGCAGGAGCTCTGGGCATGCGACCAATTACAGAGGCATAGGATAACATCTTTTAAATTGATGTACTGTTTATTCATCCAAAAGTACATAGGATGCACATAGCCTGGGGCTCATCCATTGCAACACTTTGTTGAGATCTGATGTCTTGGGAAATGCCCTTAGCTCCATACCACAGCATTGCAACAGCTTCTCGCTAACTTGGCACAGAGAGACAGACTTTCCTCCTCCTGAACACAGTAACTCCTTCAGCTGTACATTCTCCTCTATTTTCCTCCAGGCCAAGGGCCTTAATGGTTCAGTCATCTTTCCAACCTTGAGAAATGGGCTGGTGAAAGGTATTTCTTACTGATTGGTTCACCAGTTATTTCCTCTGAGGAATTTTAGCATTCTGACTGAAGAGATCCTAATGATGATGTTACTTTGTTTTCTACTTGTTATGTCTATCAGCTCTCTGATTTAACGTTACACAGCCAATGAAAATAATGTCAAACAGGTAAAAGGACATACATCATATCCTCAGACACAAAGAGAAAAAACTAATTCCAAAAAAACAACTGCATGCCATATTGATGAGGGTTATAAGAACATATTTTAACACCTGAAATTTATTAATGAAATAGCACTTCAGCTAGACTAGGTAAAATGAGAGTTTAATACGTAAGAATTTGTGTTAGATATTTATAGATTATAGATACTCGGTTAGTTTTTATTATCTTCCATTTGTTTCCAATGAAGTTCCTCAAGGCTAGATCAGAACTAGGAATTGTACAGTGGCAAAAGGTAGAAGTACAGAAGACCATCTGCTCTTTTAGGACCATCAAGAACCACAGCATAATTCTAGTCACTTAGCAGTATCCCCACGCTACTGTTGTAATAGCCTTAACTGTGAACGCAGGAAAATGAAGAAAGCCTAAGGATGAGTTTTAAAATGATCACTTCTTTCTGTAGTTCATTCATCTCTTGTGTTGGAAGGAGCTATTCCCAAGTATTTTTTGTGAGTGTGAAAGTTCAGCTGGCCAGGTGGTATAACTAACTTTAGAAGAAAAATACTTAAAGAAATGGGGAACTGGAAAATGGCTTATGATAGAGTATCTAACATCATCACTTTCTTTGGTAAGGACAGCCAGGCAGAGTTTACGTGGTAGGCAGTACTATGTCTGAGTAGTACAAAGTACCCTGGAATGACACATAAGGAAATTACTCTGAAACTAGAGAAAGTGGGAACTAGCTCAAAAATGATTAAATGAGGAAGGGAGCTGAATAAAGAATAGATGGTAATAGATAAAAGAAGTGTTGAGATAGGGAAAATGGTTGTATAGATTTCCTGAAGGTATAGTTTTGAACAGATAATTTTTAATATTTTAATTAATGGTGTAGATATGAAAACAGGGGAAAGGAGCTTTAAAACCCTTGTACACGCTGTTTCCAAAGCATCCTGCTTTATTGGCTTCTGCTTCAGCTCCGTTCCTTTCCTGTTTCAAGTAAAATGCCTGTAAAGTCTTTTGAATGATACAGTAAGAAATAAAACCCTCTGTGTTCACAGTTCTGTAAGTCTCTTGGAGATTTCTTGCACAAAATATTTCTTTTTGTGATGTCTTGAACACTCCATCTTGTCATAAATTGATCAAATGACCTCTCTCCATTATCAATCAACTCAATGTTTGTTTAGCTAAACTCTGTCTTTTCTGTTCCTATCACTCACTGGAGGCCAAATGATGAATCCAGGCTACTAAGGACTAGTCTTTGTAAAAGTTGTGTAATGTTGTTAAAGGTTAAAAAAGCATTCTGTGATTTATTTGGTTAAGCAGGTGTTTCATTGCTGGGATTTCTTTGATGTTCGTGTCTATTTCCCCTGTGGTAAAGCCTGTGGTAAAGTACTATGTAGAAACACTTTATAGCTAGGAAGATGTACAAATCCCTCCTGCTTCACTTCAGATTGTAAGGCAAAAAAACAGTGTGATAGTCTTCTGAAAAGACAAGCATATCTTAATTTTTAGGTATAGTTGTTTTTTCTTGATTTTCTGGGAAGAAATGGAAATTCTTTGCAGTGTTTTATAAAAGAATTTAGGAACTAAAGAAGAATCTACTGCTGAGATGAAGTGTCTACCTACCATGATTAATTCATTTTTCCCTATACCTTTCAATCATAGAATCATAGGGTTGGAAGGGACCTCTGGAGATCATCTAGTCCAACCCCCTGCCAGAGCAGGGCCACCTTAGAGCAGGTTGCACAGGAACCCCCCTCAGCCATTTTTTTTCCAGACTAAAGAGACCCAATTCAATTGTAATGCAATATTGGCATTTGGATAGCCAAACCACGATTTAAAGACTAACTTCTCTGGTAACCAACACATCTTGCTTTTATTTCAAACACAATTAGTGAACTGCCCAAATAGGATTCTTACCAGGCTAATACATATTTTTGATGCCATGATTCAGGAAGGAAATATTTTCTCATGTTTATGTTTCTGAATTAGAGTGTAAAAAAGTAAATACATAAAAGGGATTAAATTTTTAGTATTAATTGCACTGAAGAATGATGAATTTCTATGAAAATAGTATTGAAAATTTACATTAAATTTTATTAAGAATCCACACAATGATCTGGGATATATTTTTACAATAATATGCTAGATACTGATCCTTCCAGTTTGTACTTATTGTCAGTCAAGAATTT
This sequence comes from Rhinoptilus africanus, assembly GCA_013400135.1. NCBI lineage: Eukaryota > Metazoa > Chordata > Aves > Charadriiformes > Glareolidae > Rhinoptilus > Rhinoptilus africanus. The sequence goes on along the minus strand of VXBO01011672.1, from coordinate 18,004 downwards.
TCAAATTACTAAACCACAATTGACTTGACACCTCTACTTTTATTTTGTGATTTCCAATTTCATATATTGGTGTCTTGTTATGAGAAGTGGTACTGAGTATGTAAGTACTGGTACATGAAGTGGGACTGCTAGTTGTCTTTTGCTTGGTAGGTAAATGAGTCTTAATCTGCTGATGGTATATGCAAACTTTTACATTGGTGGAAAAGGCATCTTACAGTTGAAGGATACATGGGTCACATTCAGTGTATTCGTTATATAGGTTAATTCTGGAAGATTAAGAAAGTATCCCAGATGTCATGTTTGCCAGGAAGGCAAAATGACCAGAGATTTTCCAAGACTGAGATCATCTTTTATCACTGTAAATTCTATAATGGCATTTCAAACTAATCTTTCACAATAAAGAAAAATTTAAAAAGTCTGAAAACCTAAGAATAACCTCCATGTTTGATAATTTACATATCTCTTAGAATTAAACTCATTTAAATTTAGATATTGCTGAGAGGAAGCACTCTCAAGTTTTGGGAACTCTGAACCCAGGGGGAAATCAGATTTAGTACAATGAGTCATTTTTTTACAGGCACGTATGTATCTGTAGTTCAAGCTACATGGAATAGCCTAAAGCTGAAAATTTAGCATTCTCATTTTAACTGTTGCTAGACAAAGGGAACTAAAAATTATGGCTAGATTAAGATTATTAGAAAATGTCAGTATTTTTTAAGTTTCCTTTAAAGAAGTAAATGTCAGGTGGGAATACCTCTGCATAATTTTCTAGATTGCGTCACAGATTGTCTGTTAGTAGGTGTTGCATTGTACAGTACAAACAGTTGTTTCTGTTTAATATTATGGCAGCATCTGCTGGGCCTGAACATGTTTGTGTTCTGTTAGATGCCCTATAAGCATTTAAACTTACCAGCTTGCTGTTATTCATCCCAATGACTAGACGAAATGACTTAAAATTCCATGGTAAAGTTGTAATTATGTAAGATATTCCTTGTGCACTTGATATCATTCATAGACTAGATCATTCTGATTTCATAACTTAATTTTTTTGCAATAATCACAAGATAACACTCCCTATGTGAACACAGCAAGGAGTTAGTTTTCGCTTATGACCATTCATGTTTTTTTATGGACCAAGACTAGGCTAAATAATATTCTCTAGTTGATAAAAGCAAAGTAGGAGCTACCGTGTTGGTTGAACTGTAACTTGATTGGTTTCAAAAAGTGGACTGCTTTTCTCCTCTGTTCAACGAGGTCTTGGGAGGGAAATAATCCAGTAAATATATAAAATAATCCAGTAAATCTGTTAGATGGCTTCCTTCAGACTCCATCAATAGTGCAGATTTTAAAGAGATTTTAAAGCTGCCATCTTTTCAACATCTGTTGAAAAAACACAAGAGCATGTGAAGTTGGGGGTAGGGGGATCTTGCCCATGTGCAAGCAGATAATACAAATCAACTTTAATAACTAAATGATAATATCAGGCTGGTATTTATGGTATCACATTACATATCGTATTACTTATGGCAAATGAAGAAAGACTGGTACTTCAGGGTCTGCTCTCAAAGGGCCGGTCATCAGTGTCTAAATATGCTGAGGCCCAGAAGGAAGAATGGAACTGTTGCAGCCCACTTAAATTTAGGCTTTCAAGTTTAAATTTCAGGTGCAGCAGCCAGTCTTGTGGGGAGCCTTGTTTCTCTGCCTGTGTGATATTCACGTGAGCACAGCATAATCGGGAGGCACTTCAGTTTTGGTGTCACATCCTAGATCTTTTTTGAATTCACACAACGCAATTGCTTGCATTAGGCTAGAGTTAAAGCACTGAAATAACACTTTTAGGGACCCAGAAACACTTATGTAGGTACCTGAGCCATTTTACTAACCCCTTTACATTTCAGTCAAGCTATCTGTGTAGCCATAAGCAATTCCAAAGAAATAAGAATAAATGAAAACAGGAAAAAAATGATGCCTGAAGCCTGTACCATCTTGAGAGAACCTACAACTGCGTTCAATCCAGGTCTAGGATCCCAATGTAATATTTTACAAAAGTCTGGAAAAGGTGAAATCAATCACAAGAGCACTGCAATCCTCATTCTTTGTCAGGATTCTTTCTGAGATATCCGGCAACTACAATGACACGGTGAATTAATCATGATTTATTATTCCATTGAAGCCTAAAATACAAATCAGTCTTTGTTTTACTTAAGTATGTTTAAATAAATTAAAAGTCCAACAGGAAAATGCAGGAGGCAGCTCTAGTGAAATTCTGCTAACTCCATGTAAATACTTCCACAGATGGTTTATAAATAATGCAAATTTTACTCACTGGAAATCACAAGTAGCTCCAAGATCAGTGTGGGGTTCCTGTCTTTTTCTTCTGAGATCTGCAAATAAATGATGGATAGAATGAAGAAATGAAAAGAGTAATATGTATCTAAGGTTAAACCTCTATAGAATTTAGATAACTAGGCTCAAATTATCTGAGCTTCCAATTGCTTGTCCCTGGAGTGGGTTCTGAGCTCAGAATGCCTTCTGGTCATATCTTTAGTTTACAGCTCTTGTCAGGCATGTACGCAAGGATGGAGCCCGCGAGCAGCCCCGTGCATTTTGTGCTGGCCAGACGTAGGTGGGTCCCGGTCCTTGTGTCCTGTTTGTGTGTTTTTGAGGGAGGCTTTGTCCAGGCTTTGAAACCCTCTCCAAGGACCAGAGATGAAGGATTTACATCCCTGGGCTTGAAGGCAATTGAGTCCTTCCTGGAAGGTAGCCCTGACTGCTGGATGGTACTGTGGAGTTTAATACAAATGTCATGTTTATGACACAGAGCATTGCTTTCCTTCTCATCTGCTCTAACGTGTAAAGGGGGAGACAACATTGCACATGTCCTCCTTAATTAGAGAGTACTGTGGAGCATTTTTAGCTTGAAAATGCCATGGACCTTTGGCTGATAGAACAAATATATATATATATGTGCACGTACTTTTGTGTGTGTGCCTAATCTATTGTGACAATATACTCAAACAACAGCCCATAAGTTTTATAATTTAAGAGCAATAAAAATGTTTTAATAGCTTTTTTTTATACAGTGATTACTTATGATCACTATAGTTTTCACATGTGTACAGTGGATTTGATTAACAATTTTGTGTATTAATTATGATAACTGGTATTAGACATGCTCTTGCCCTGTTGTCTCTGTAATAACAGTAGCAGTTAAATTATTGTGATGAGGAAAGCAATTCATAAATATTGCAGTAGCAGATGTGACTGAGGAAACGGTTTGCTGTTCCAAGGCTATCACTTTCATTGATTGTAGCGACAGTAGTGTTGCTGGAGGTTATATTTTTTAAATTAGACTTGAATTTAAAAATAGAATACTAGCTCCCTGGTTTGCGTCAGATTCTGTTATTTATCTCTGATATAAAAGAGATCATGATCTGGAAAAGCAGACGTTAGTTCACGTGAGACTTAAATCCATGATTTTTAAGAGCTGTCTACCTAGAAATAGTTCCCATTAATTGACTTTATTGAATTTATAATGCTCTAGATAATATGTCCTGAGGAACAGGGTGAAGCATTTATAGAACCATGACGTAAAACGGTGTGTGTGTTGGTTTCTATTTGTGCATCTGAGTTGTTCTGCTCCTCCCATTGTATCAGCAGGCCACGCCAAAGTGTCGTCCTGCATCATGAATGGTTTTCCAAAGACCTCCTTTTCCTGAGGCTGAGTCATCTTGCTCTAGTGCTGGGGCATGAAAGCAATAAGCATCTATTTTATTAATACTTGTCCTGGTACTGTGGGTAACTTCACAGAACTCAGTAACCTTTGCTCATTAGAAACACTACGAAGCATTTGTTGTTGTAATCCCTTTTGTATTTCATGGGGTCTTTGGAAGTACTAAGCAAAAAGTGATGATCTGATGTATAATTTTTGTTAATATCAAATTATTCCAGTTGCCTTTATATTTCTTTTAATCTTTCAGTCTGCACAAAAATATTTTTCCAGATACATACTTATCTGCATACGTGGAATTTCTTTCAAGGTTATAGCTAATTCAATACAGCTTTATCATGTGAATATTTGTAATGTTTGTCCCATGTTTCTTTTGTGTTTTACTTCAATTTCTAATGGGTAAGGCAACTTCGCAGTGAAATAAAGGAGTCACCAAAGTGGTATACAAAACTGTGAATCCTGCATACTGAACATTAAAAGTATATACTTCAGTTTCATAATAACAACTCCGTAATGATTGGAAAAATACATACCAATTTTGGAAGAGACTCTAAGGCATATTAGAATAGTACTTCAATAACCCATTCTTAGCAAAATCCTAACTCTTGCACTATTTTCTCTCACCCTCCAGAATGCTTCTCAAACCTAACTGTATGATTATCTTCAATAATCATAATCTATACAATAAACTACAACAAACATTTTGTGGATGTCAATCTTTTAGGAACGCATGTTGTAATTCCTGTTTCTCTGCACCGCACCTAGTAGTAGGTATTTTTAATTACTAGTGGCCATTCCTGAAAGTCTAGTTTGTACAGCAAATGTCAGAAACTGTACCTTCCTAATACGTGTGATATAAATTATAAGAAAACTTCTGCAGATCAAACGAAAATTCTGACAGTTCTTACTGAAACTGTTGCCTCATCATGCTAAATTCATGCTCATTTTGTGTCCTTTTACTGTCATGAATGGGCCATGACCTTTTGCAGATGAAACAAAATGGGATGGAGTGGCTGATACACCACAAGGTCATGCTGCCATCCAGAGAGACGTCAACAGCCAGGATAAATGAGCTGAGAAGAAACTCATGAAGTTCAACAAGGGGAAGTGTAAGGTTCTGTACCTGGGGAGGGACAACCCCAGGCAACCCAATGCACTGGTGGCTGACCATCTAGGAAGCAGCTTTGCAGAAAAGGACCTGGAAGTCCTGGTGGACACCAAGTTGAACACGAGTCAGCAATGTGCCCTTGTGACATGGCAGGCTAATGGTATCCTGGCCTGCATTAGGAGGAGTCTTACTGGCAGGTCAAGGGAGGTGATCCTTCCCCTCTACTCAGCACTGGTGAGGCCAAATCTGAAGTACTGCATCCAGTTCTGTGCTCCCCAGTACAAGGGAATCATGGACATACTGGAGAGAGTGCAGCGAAGGGCCAAGAAGATGATGAATGGCCTGAAGCATATCTCATATGAGGAAAGGTTAAGACAGCTGGGACTGTTTAGCCCAGAGAAGGCTTGGGAAGAGTCTCATCAATATGTACAAATACCTGAAGGGAAGGTGCAAAGAAGACAGAGCCAGGCTCTTTTCAGTGGCATCCAGTGACAGGACCAGAGACAATGAGCACCAACTGTAACCCAGGATGTTCCATCTGAACATCAAGAAACAATTTTTACTGTGATGGTGACTGACCAGTGGCACAAGTTGCCCAAAGATGTTGTGGAGTCTCCGTTCTTGGAGATATTCAAGAGCTGTCTGGATGTGGTCCTAATCAACCTGTTTCAAATGGCTCCTCTTGAGCAGGGGGTTTGGGCAAGATGACATCCAGAGGTCTCTTCCAATCCCAACCATTCTGTGATTCTATGACCTCTGATTTGTTGTATATGATGTTATTTTAACTTTATACCACCTTACATGCTTTGGTAGACAAGGAGCAAAAACAGCCAGAGACACTATTGCAAGACTATAGGCACAGTAATCTCAAACATTTAGATTAATTTTTCTAGCTTTGGCACTTTATAGTTGAAAAAATACTGCCGTTACAGAGGCAAAGTCTCAGAAAGGTAGTTTAACACCTACTCTGACTTTATCAGTGGAATTTAACCTGTCATTTTGTTCCTCTTACACTTTGAACATTGCATGTATTTTCACACTGCTTTCCTTCAACACGCTGTTCCTAGTAGGCACATACCGATTTAATCAAATCTTACAGCTGTAGCTGCAAAGTGTTCTGAATAACAATAAGCTTTTTATACTGAATATGACTTAATTTAGAAAATACTGCTGATGCAAGGTGGCAGATTCATTAAACTGCATAATTGGTCAATGTGCTTATACTTCAGAAAATACTATTTTTTAAAGTTAGATCACTTAATCTTTTATGTATCTTGTTTTGGTTTACAGTGCAGTTTGAAGAACAGCTCCTGGGAACCAAAAATTAAGCCAATGATCCAGAATTAGCTTCAATAGACAGGTGAGACTTTGCAGTTTGGTGCCTCATTGTGTGGGGAAGGTCATGGAACTTTTGCATGAAAACACGGTATTTTTTTCCTTAGGTAAGTTTGCCTCATTTGTAAGTTGCAAAGCATCATGGATGCTTAGGTTTTAGTACGTTGAAAAGAAAAGATTTGTTGTTTGCACTACCATCATCCAGCTTGCTTGCTAGCAACCCTACTTCACCAGTGCAGACGGATGCAATAGAAAGAATTTTCTCTTCCTTCCTTCAATTACTAAACATGAAGAGAAAAAGACACAGGTAGACATAAAGTACATTTGTCCTATACATTAAATTTACTTTAGTTTATTGGTACGTTTTGATATTTAAATAACCATATTTTTGAAACTACCATTGTCCATTGAGACACAAGAACAACTGTTTCACCCTTCCTCGTGAGTAAAACCATAGTGCAACCTTGATACATAGCTTATGGTGATTAAACTTCTTGTTCGAAAGTAAAACATAAAGACTTCTTTCTATCAGCTTCTTTTAATTTTATCCTTTAGCCAATACTATTAGCTGTTAAAGAAGGAGATAGGCAATAATAAATTGAAAATTTCTGCATCGTACGCATCCCTGCTTATTTAGAAGACAGTGGGATAGAATTTGCCTTAAGGAAACAGTGCACAAGAACATTGTAGCTTAGCTTGGTGGCATTTGGAGGTCATTCTGTATAAATATACATAGTAAGACTTCAGTTTGGATCATTTACTTGCAGTAAGGAAAAATGTCCTAACTGCTGTGATTAGCTAATAGAATGGTGATTGCTTCCAGGATCGTATCTTGTCCTCCTTCCAGGGAAAATACACTGGGAAAACCTATTAATTGCGAAAGCACCCATTTCTGATAAACAAAAGGAACTACAAGAGAAGTGAGCACTATCATTTCACCTGGGAAAGGGGCTGAAGAAAATTATGTCACTGTGTGTTGTACATGATATCCCTGAGTGTTGTACCTGCTCCAGCGTTAAATATCTAGTACAGGATGTATGCTGACAGCACTTCTAGGCCGTGCTGCAGCACACGTAAATGAAACTCAACCTGGCAGAACACAAAGGTAGAAGTTGAATTGGATGAAAAAGTGCTTTGATTTGCATTAACAAAATGCATCAGATTGGTTTTAATGTTTCCTAAAGTATTTTTTTTTCTTCTGATAAAAATTCTGAGGTTTTTTGGGACTAATGGAATGTCGCAGTATTAACCCATACGTCTCCTTTGGGAAAAATTCTTATTGATGTTTTAGTCATAGACAACTATGATTCAAGGGGGGAACGTATCAGAATTTAATTGTTGTTTATTCAGCTATATATCTCTTCATGGTTTTAGGAAATTGTCGTTACTTGTATTTAGAAGAAAGAGGGAAGAAATGTTAAGGTTTTGGTTTAGTTGTGTTTTTTTTTTTTTCCATAACTTAGTAACAGAAATCTTTAAGTAGATTTTTATTTTATCATATATTATTTACCTAAAAAAACATTAAGAGGCTCAGAGTAGTTGTCTGAAGTATTCTGGTGTTTGAGCTCTCTTGTCACTTTTTCCATAATATCATTTCATTATATCCTACCTGCCTTTGTTTCAGCATGATTGGCTTTCTACACTCCAATATTGACATCAAATTTTGCAGGTTCTCCGAGTTCAATCAGTTATTATTTCTATAATAAAGATGCTTCCAGCATTAATAAATTAAAAAAAAAAAAAGCAAAGGCATGTATGTCATATAGTGTTATCACAGGGTAGGGAAATTTTAGGCATTCAACATTTCTTGAAGAAATGAATTTATGAGGATTGATTCATTTTGAAAATCTGTATTTTCATTAATTTGTGTTTCTAGAATGTGTTGGGACTTTATTGAGCTGAAAGTTTTACTCATGCAAAATATGCTACCATGGGACCAACAAATCAAAACCTGTCGTTGACAGATATATTTTTGCAGTGCATCCTAATACAATACTTACACTAATTAATTAGTTGCCACTTATTCCAAAACCTTCAAAATTTGATCTGCAGTCATTGTAACAAAGAATATTAAAGTTTAAGATTTTTATGCACAACTTGCTAAAATTCCATTTAGTGTATCACAGAAGAAAATCCATTTTAAAGGAAATGAGATGTTTTGTGCCTAGGTGTAAAAATGTTTTATACACAAACCCTTCCAAAGACAAAGAAGAATAAAACCAATAAAATCAAGAACAACTAATTAGTAGATTTCTTTAGGAAATCTTCCAGGCAATGTCTGGAAGCTTGACTCGTGTTTTAAATATTGCTCTTTAGTGTCTGAAAAATTCTATAGTGTTAAGACTGGAGTCAAGTAGTTTAGGACATATACCAGTGGAATCATCAGATATGGCCACTAAGGAAAACAACACAAGTAATCTATTTAGATAAAAATCTCCTTTGCTATTGTTTAGCATTTTGTGGCTACAAGGCATTGTGGTATACAGTACCCATGAAATTGTTCCATATCCTACTTTTTAATGAAAAGCAAAGGTGCCATGTTGTCACTATAGAAATCATCTTCATTATTCAGCATTTGCGAAGCTCTGATAGGATTGTGAATCAGCTGTTATAGTCAGTTTTTTCAGTCTTCTTTCTTCTCTGTCATTAAATCTGTGCAAGATTGCAGACACTTTCTTTGCCCATACACTTGGGTTATGACTAATTACTCTTTTCTAGCATTTTAAATTTGTAAGAGGTGCTGCAGTATAAGTTACAGGTAGCTGAGAGGTCGGATACATGGGTTCATTTGTTTCAATATCTCTTCTCAAAACTGCAATACCCTAATCTTTCTTACATTTCATCTGTACTTATGGGTGAGTTATTTGATAAACAATAATTTATATCTGTAATATAGTACATTGCATTTAAAAGTATAGGGTAGCTAAGCACTTCTTTCAGCTTGTCAGATTCTACATCTACTTGGCCAGTTGCACATTATCTTAAACAGTTGCCTTGTTGAAGGTATGTGTATGCTCACCATCCTTACATAGCAGAGCGGAAACTTTCTGAATAAAGATAGTATTGATGTTTCTTTTCATAGCAATACAGTATTTTGTACATAAATTGGGGAAAGCTAAAAAAGCAAAACTTGAATCCTGATTTGTATTTATTTACTTGAAGATATGTAAATTTTGTGAATATGATCCACCCACCCCTTGAAGCCAAGTGCTGCTTGTCTTTTCAGAAATTTCCCTCACGTAAACACGTCTGTGTGCTATTTTTGTCTATGTTGATATTAAGCAGTACAAAAGGGTACATTAATCCTGTTACACGGTAAATTAGGCAATAAGCTATGAACATTTCCATTCCTCAATAAAACAGCAAGTACTTCTGGTTTGCCCTCCTTTAATTGGAAGTTTTCAGAATAGTAGAGATGTAGAATGAGACGAAAGTGGGGTTCCAGAAATTCCGACGCTTTGTTTGGGTGAACTGTTTAGATTTCTTTTTGATTTTATGTGTTTCACTTAGAGAGCTCAGGTCTGTCCATCTTGTCAGCTTTAAAAATAGGGCCCAGTTTCAAAGGCGAGAGGTTGGTTTTGATAAGTGGATGCCAGTTACCAAACTTACACTTTCTGCTTCAAAACTATGATTAGCTCCCTCCTACTTACATAAGTAGATTGCTCAAACCAGATTAATTAGCCGAGAAAAAAAATTCTAAAATTCTCCTTATCAATTTCCATGAAAACATTAATATATACTCTATTGCCCAAGATTACTTACTGTTTTGTGGATAGCAGAATGCAAAATAATTGACCACAGGTACTCTGATGATTTAGTCCATTGTGCAAACATTTAGAAAGAAAATTGTTCATGATTGTTTTAAAAAGAGGCCATTAAAATCTAATACACCTCCTCAAATTTGATGAGATCATTTTTTCAGCATTCTCAACAAACTGTGAACAGTAGAAAATGTAGACGGAATCCCCTCATTATCTCCTGCCTTTAGAAAGTTGCTTTCTTTGAACATGTCCAGTGTATCCTGTATTTTGAATTAGATTTAGGAAGAAGTCTTACTGAGATAAAAAATGCAGGATTCACACTTTTCTACTTGTGTAGTCTTAGAAAAAAAGCTTTCACTTTTTGAGATTGCTAAAATTAAGCCTTCAAGATGATACTGTGATAGATAAAACACAGATTATTGTATCCTCTGAAGCATTATGTTTTAAAAATAGATCCCTATACATAAACATTCCATTATAAGCCATGATTAAAATGGGCCAGTATATGAACTTATTCTACACTAGCATATCTCCTAACATTACATATGTATGCACTTATGAAAATAGTTCTTTGGAGTTAATTTATACCCAGTCTTCCGAACTCACTGCAACACAACTTGACAAACTACAACCACACCAAGACAGACATTTGTCTTTTTGATAAATAAATAATGAGAAAGGTTTATTTGGGAGAGATATATTGTTCTGAATTAATTTCTTGTGGCATTTATGACATGAATAGTATAAACTCCTGGTTTACAAGATCTCATGTATGTCTGAATTGAAGACAAGTAAACAGTGAAATGAGAGGAATGAGAGAAACTGAATCTGGAGGATTTCTGAAGCTGAATTTCACCTTTACGTTAGGCAACAAGCCATCAACATTGTAGGTAAAATGGACTGAACATCTTGGCTTCTTTCCCAAGAACTTACTAACTCTCAACTAGATCCTCATATGCTCAGAATTAGAATGACTTATGGATTCACTAGAGCTTCTGTTTGAAAGTGTATCGCGCTTGCATATATTCACACCCACAAACTAATTTGCGCTTGATTGGATGTAGACCCATTGGCTTAACCATGCAATGCCATAAGCTTTTTCAAAGGAACTTAAAAATATCCTTTTAAAATAAACTCATTGGAATACTAAATCTGTTCTGCTTAAGATTCAGTATGGGAGATGGGCATTTTTAAACCTTCTTGGCTTTGTGTGAAATTCAGTTTATCCAATGTGGGTAACATTTTAAATGTAATTATAGCTAGCAGGCAAGTTATAGTTACAGTTATAACAACAACAAAAAAATGTTACATATAATAGTGAAATAGATGGCTTTCAAATGACCAAAACCTGATACTTTTGTTGAAACTTGCGTCGCCAAGTTGTGCAGTCCTTTATTCAAGGAAATAACTGTTCTTAGTTCAGCAGCTAATGCAAATACCAGACACAATATAAATATTATACTTTTGCTGCAGGATCAATGTTCATATTTAAAGTTTTCAATCAGTTACTGCAATAACATTTTTTAAGATGTCAAAAAATCCAGAAGCATTGCTAAATACTTTCATCTACAAAATTTCCAACACAGCAACAGCAGAAAATATTTATTTCCTTACTGATTTTGATTCCAAACTAAAATAATAATAAAAAAACATGGAAAAAAAAAACCTAGAAGAAACAAGTATGGGTTCATTTCAACAAGCTGTGACTCCACAAAAAGGACACTACAATAACAAGATGATAAATAAGATACATGCTGAAAGTGAACTTATCTGTCTCTGCATTCTGTTAATTAGGTCTTCTAATTAGTAATTGTTATAGAACAAGAACTAAAGCACTTCAGCTTGGAGAGAGATGATTGAGAGGAGATACAAGAAAGGATTCTGAAAGAAAAAATGTTATGGACAAGGATTTACACAGAATATTTATTTATTGCTTCTTAAAAAGGAAGAGTTAGTTGTGAACAAGGATAGTGCCAGGCAGAAGATTTTAAATAAACAATAAGAACTATTTTTGAGAAATGTATGTTTAATACTGTGGAACTCATTTGCAAAGCTGTGGTGGCTGGAAGAATAAATAGGAATAGTAAAGGGATTAAGCAACTTAATTAACTAGGGCAGGCCAGGCACAGCCATAGTCTTATTTCTGGAACGTGGAAGGACACAGAGGTGAAAAAATCTTTCTGTATTGTTCCTATTTACTATACTCTTGCAATTTTTCGCTACTGCTTTCCTTCAGAAAAAAGACATGGGAATGTTTGGACCTATCATGACAGTTGTTGGACTATTTGGGAAATGAGACACTAGAAGTGTCTGTCCAAACTTAATCAGTTTTCATACGAAGATCACAGGACTCGGTTCATTCAGCTTGGAGAGGTGATGATGGGAGTGAAAATCATACATGTGTAATACCATCGATGATGTAGGAGTTCACCTGCTACTCTAAAAGCTGGCACAATGAGTAAATCAGACCTTAGTTTTGATACCCTATGACAGCTATTAGATAACAGTTAATCCTAAAAGAAATGGAAATGCTTTCAGAAATATACCAAAACAATCTTGAAACCTCTGCTAGGCATTTGTCTATCTATTTTGGGATCAATGTTATTTTTTATTTATGTAAACCCACTCTGGGCATTATGAGAATAGCCTGGCATAAAATAGTAATTTTTATTGAGAATATTTCTGTAATATAATTATGTAGTAGAAAATAAATCTTTAAAGCAACTTGCTAGAAAAATAATCTGGATCACATCAAAAAAGCCTTTAGGAAAAAAAACCCACAAAAAATAAAGTAATTGAAGGATTTTTTAGGAAATAAAGCTTATTCTGAAAAACCAATTATCTGCGTGAAAAAGTATATGAATTATATAATTTATCGAGTATGGTCTCTAGTCACATTGGGATTTAGGTTTAGCATAATGACTGTTTTCTTATGGTGAGAAGAGCCAAGCACCGAAATAGGATTGCACAGAAATGTTGTGGAATTTCAGAAACAGATGCACTTTAAAATCACACATGACAAATGCTTGGAATTGTGTGTTTAGACTTGGTCCTGGTTTGAAAGAATGGGATTATAGATGGACTATATGATCTTTCCCATTCCCTTTCCAACTCTATTATTAGAAATTTCTATTATTCTGTGATTTACTGAGAGTATCTGACATTTACTCAGCTTCAGTATTACATAGAGCCACATCCCCAAAAAGGACTTTGCTAAAGGTTAGATAACAGAACTGAGATCTCTGATTCCCCAGTGGAGAGCCTGAAAATCCTGATTAATAGCTGCCAAGTCCTGCAGATATGTAAACAGCATGGGGCTCTTGAGGATGGCACAGGAGAATTTCTGAAGAACCGCAAGATCCTCATCCACATGTGCCGCAAAGTCGTGCAGCTGTGCAGGCATCAGCAGTGCAGGCAGAGGAGTAGCTGCAGTGTGGTAGAGCAATACATGAGCAAGCTGTGAGTTAAAGCTGGTCTTAATCACCATCAGTAAAGTAGTTGCAGAATAAGGGATTTTGTGCAGGCAGTTTCCCTTGCTTCTCAGGCAGCGCGCAGCTATGGCAGGAACATAAATGCTGTGACAACATTGTCAGACTCGACTGAATATATTTTCATCCACGTAAGACAAATCCAAATCTAAAAATGGAGTAGTTCTAAGATCTCCCTCTCTTGAAGGACTCAGAGAAGCAAATGTGCTCTGAAAATATCTATTCTACAATCTCTGACCTGGGCTCATGATGCCCTGCAGGCATCTGACTTCAGCTCCAGGTGGACAAAGTGCCTCTTCCCTATTAATACAGCCTTCAGGTATCTGCAAAATCTAGCTAAGAAAAGCAAGCAAGCTCAGTAAGTCTACATGGGCATTTCCCTTGTTCTTAAAAATGTGGAGATTGTGGACTATTATCCTTTTACTCCAAATAGCCCTTTAGCTTGCACAAGACCTGGGTAGAATACCATTTGCCTCGAAGGGCATCAAAACGACATCTCTGCCTCCCTAGATGACATTGTATCTTCCAGATCATACGCTACTCTTAAGCAGTACTTACTCTCAAGCCTCCCTTTTGAAGTAGTTCTACTCTTCAGTAGAGTGGGGAAGTGAAAAAAAGCCTGACTTTATTGGGTGGTTCGGGAAATTCTATGTTCCTGTGTGTATTTCAAGGACAGGGTACATTGATCAGTGAAGAACTGAGGACAGAAATAGGTTTTAAATACCATTTCTCTACAGAAGTGCCTGGCCCAGTGCTACAAGTGTTGCCCAATACAATAAGCTGATGCTTATTTTTATTCTCAAGCACTAAGTCATAAAGTTTTCCAATAAGGCAGACTTAAAATATAATGCTTCTGCTCAGATTGTTTTTCTGTTCTATGGTTGAATCTTGGCAAGTCATCACTGAACATGCTTGTTATGTTTCCCCCTCTGAGACTCCTAGCTACATCAACAACGTAGGGAGCCAGTGCACTTGGCCCAGAGACCTGGAGTCTACTGTGGAGGCCAGGCATCTAAGACCTCAGACAATATGTAGTCAACACTGTCAGTGTCACTGAGTTTTATGGACACAGCTCACAGTTCACAGCTGGTGGTCTTTTTTAAACGTTTTATTTTCCCTGTAATATATTGCTTCTATTTGTAGATTTTCGGTGGGACTTCTCAGCTCCCTGCAGGTGAGCATTTGCCAAGACTATAGACTGATTCTGAAAATAATTGGTCCTCGAAATGGACCCCATCCTACCCTTCCAGTATTTTCCTCAGAGCTAGCTAATGAGGTTGCTCTCCTCTGGGAAAAAATATAAAGAAAGTAAACCTCAAACAATGCTATGCTTATTTCACACGCATATTATTAAAGCTTCACATGCTTTCCTTTCTAATTTTCCTCAAACTACCTATGCTTCCTTGAGAAGCAAGTTAATGTTTCACTGCTTGCCATTCCAATACTGCTACCTGATTATTTCAGTGATGTAACTTCTGAGATGGGCAGAAACTATTTGAATTTAACTTGGCATCAGGAGAAAAATCCTTACAGTCAGATCAAGCAGGTTAGGATAGTCTTTTAATGGAAGCAAAAAAATCTCTATACCTTCAGTCACTAAAAACGATACTAGGTAAAACATTCTGTCATTGCAGTGGCAGTTTATGTAACAATTTTGCTTAATTTATTTGTTCTTCCTATTGACCCAGTGGTTTTCTGAGAAACCTTTCTCTAATAGATTTTAGAGCATGACTGTTTTTCAGATCAAAAAGAGAGTCTACTATTTCTCATAATAGAAGCATATATGCAGTATGCAAAATTTCACAGGCATTTTTAGATAAATTATGGAAATCTGTCTAACGGATTCTCACTTTCTTTTTTTTTGTTCCAATGACTTTAAGAGAAAGATTTTATCTGCAAACACAAAGTATTTCACAAAAAGTTGTAGTATACCTGTTGTCGTGGTTTTGGTCAGANAGGAGCTGAATTCCAGAATTAGAGGCAGGAATGCTCCCATTGGGATCAAAGGCAGATGAACAGACAGGGTGGTTCTCAGACAGCCACTGAAGAATAGAAACAATTGCCCTTTTGATCCCTTAGCTTTTATACTGAGCGTGATGCAGATGGGATGGAATACCCTGATGGTCAGTTTTGGGTCACCTGTCCTGTCCGCTCCTCCCTATAAATGTGATCCCTCTGCAATTCTCTGCTTCCGACCCTCTAACGGGACAAATAGCGAAGTTAGTCGACCTTGGTTGTTATAGCAATAAGTATAAGCAAGAGCCTCTGTGCATACTGTTTCTTGGTATAATCAGGTCTTACACTCTGAGAGTGAACAGCTTTTGAACAATATGCTGTTAATTTCAGATTTTAGCTAGTTAGAAGAGGCCCAGCTAAAAAGTAAAATTAGAAATCAGAAAATTGGTTCTGTTTTACCTCAAAACAGGACACCAGTACGATATAGTTTGTAAAGGTTTGGGTGGGATTTTTTGCAATATTATTGTGTTAAAAAGATTGAGTCTGTTTGTCCTTTCAGTGGTAGGGAATTTAACCTACATTTGCAGTTGTTATGAGATCCTCACTGACAGAGGCAGGTGGTAGGAGATGGTCCCACAAGCAGAGTCCTGTGCTCTTCACATCCATTAAAAAGCTTCCACATATCAAATTCATAGTGCCTATTTGTTTATTTACACTACAACTTGTTGTGCTACATTCGTGCTATCAATGAAAATAAACCTTCCCCTCAATGGTCATTGGACTGTAGAATAAATTAGGCTGGAGGGGACTTAGAGATCCTCTAGTCTTTGCTCCAAGGCAGGACTAACTACAAAGTTAGATCAGGTGGCTCAGGGCCTAATGTTGCACTGATTCTAATGTGACAAATAGGTGAGACACTTGCCACCTGCGTCTTTTCTAGGGCAGCATTGTCTTCATCTGTTTCTTTCAAGTCAAATTTTAAAAAGCTTTCCTAGCTGCACAAACTTCACATGGTCTTGCTGGGATCCCTTTGAAAGTCATCTTTTATATCACTTCTGCAGCCTGGTTTTGGATCAGTACCCTGTGATAAAGAAGCTCCCCACCATTGCAACCTGCCCTCCTATAGGTTACTGCTCATTATTATTTTTTCCCCTGTCTAACCAGATCATATTCTTCTCTATACTCAGCTTTTCTCCATCATCTCGAAATTTATTGTATTATTGAATTTGCTCCCAACAAGCACGCAAGCTTTCTTCTGGGAAGAGAACCTATTCTTCTAGAGATTCTCATCTGACCCAGGGCAAAACAAGCAAGACAAAGGACCTCACCAACACCTTTTTAAATGAAGCGTGCAGTTTATGATGCGCTGGAAAAAAGGAAATGCAATGCAACCACCACAGTGTTCTTAAGGAATATTTTCAAAGTGACTTAGGGATTTTAGTTTTCTAGGGAACTCGGCCACAGAGCAATTGTACCCAAACAGACGGGTTAAGCTAGATTTTGAAAGAGAAGGTGAAAGCACAGATTTGTTCTATTCTAAATGTCTATAGAACATATAGAGTCCCAGCCCTTCCCAGCACCTGTTTTGGCAGTTACTTATGACAACAAATAGCGTTTAGTTTCTCACATGTAAATTGCCTGTTAGTTACTCTGTGTAATTGACTCTGGTTAATCTAATTTAGGTAAATGTTATGGAGCATATTAATTACTTAGAACCTTAGCTATAAAATAATCATATTCACCAGGAACATGATGTGAATTTCTAAATTTCCTCATGCCCTAATGAGATTTTTTATGTTTTAATAAACGTTTTGTACCCTTTTCATAAATGAAAACATGAAGAATACTAGCCATCTCTCTTATACAGTCTATTTAACCAAAATTATTGCTGGGAGAGGGCCAAATCCTTGCAATTTTCCACATATAAAATTTATAACAATTTTCATTTCCTTAACAAGAGAAAGGCCAGCCAGATGATTAAAAAATAATTCTGTCTAAACCAGAATGCATTTAAAATATTTTAAGCATTTCTTGAATTGCATAAATTCTTTACGTTTTCCTTTCCTAAAAAATTAGCATTTTGTAATCTGAAGTGAATACAGAAAGCTGTCTCTAAAATTAGGCATTCTGGGACTTACAAGGCAACTCTCTCAGATAAGAAAGATGTTTATTCATTTTAATTTTCTTTAAATTGAGTTTTTTAATATTTTCTCCCATTAACTGAAACTGAATAGGGCTTCATATCACCTGGATGAGGGGTTACGTTCTTTAAATCTAAACGTTTATCCAGCCAGATGATGGAGAGAGGTTAAATATGCTTTTTTTCTCAAGCAAAGATCATGGCTCCCCACCCTCCATTTAATTACTGTCATTTGCAAATAGTGAATATCTTGATGTTCTCCTAGGAGCGTAAGTTCCCAGGGATTTAGATTTTTTTTTTTCTGGCACTGAAGATCACACTCTGCCATGAACCCGGCAATAAGCCTTGCAGTGACTTCTGATAGATGATTCCAGTGTGATATTTTCCCAGTAAATGTTTCTTTATTTATATTTTCATGCTAGTTTTGATTTAAAGTCGTGGTGTATATGTAAGTTTTACTGATAACAGATCTTATTTTATTTCTTT
>VXBO01011671.1:12020-23608 GCA_013400135.1 Rhinoptilus africanus | reverse complement strand
AAAAAAATAGGCTCAAGTTTACCAAAGAAAAGCATGAAATTTACCCTCTGCTATGATTTAGATGTCATTTAAAACATTCAAACTGTTATGAAATTTATCGTTAAACTAATATGTACAGAAAATATAAAAATAATAGAGTTTCATTGAAAGAATTAACCACATTTGGACTAACATCCTTAAAATTAAACTTGTATTAATGCAGTTTTCTGGCTCAGGGATCTGATTTCTTGATGTGAATGTTTCTTTAGAAGAAATATTCTGGCTGCAGGAAAATATAAGTGACCTCTAAGATTAAAAAATGTACATACTGAAGTAATGCATTTGTCTATTTTAGTCTAATTTTTTAAAAGAATTAAGTTAATGTTGAAATATTTAAATCTATTATTTTTATTCATTAAAAATAGTCTGAGAAAACAGTTGGAAATTGTCAGAAGTGTCAGTTAAGTCTTCGATATATTTTCAAACTTCTAGAAGACGAATTATGGGAAAACAGAAAGCGTAATTAGTACAAGACTTCTTCACAGACATTTTGAATTCACTTGTTTCAAATGAACTGCTATACAAAGTTAGCATACAGCATGTCACTTTCTATTATTTTTAGTAAAATGGATTCCTTGCTGTGATAAGTGATGCAATTGTGAATTTCAATTGAAAAGGGATTCTGATAAATCAGTGGGTAGCATTTTTATTTAAGTAACAATGATGTTATTCAACAGTTATTATAAGTGGTCTGAAATGTGACGTTATGGTCAAAAACAGCCATGGAAAGTCATTGTTATCTTTCAGAAGTTTGAGGTTTTATCCTTGAGAAGAAGTCCTGACACCTTTTCGGATGAATTTTAGTATCAATGAAATAGCACTTCAGTAGAAAGAAAGATCTGACAGGCTTTTTCATAATACTGTCAAGATTGACACAATAATTCAAATCTCCTAAAAGTGAAGAAATATTACAGTCTACGTTTCTTAATTCATATTAGATACACCTGGCTAAAGTAAATGAAAAGAGCTCATATACTCAGAGAATCAGTGCTGTCCCATACAAGTTTTGGCCGTTATCAAGCTGTCCGACAAGTACTGAACAAGTAATAGATGTCTAGCCTTAAGAAGACAAATACCATGAAATAAATTATCTATCAACATTTCTTTTTCCAGTTAATGAAGAGAAGTTGAAGCAGTTCACTTAAATAGTGATAAACTTTGATTACTGTATATCAATAAACATCCATTTTCTGTCGTAACTTTAATACACTGTCCCTGACTTGTGCCTTCAGGTGGAAACCAGAGTAAGTAACTTTTCTCTTCATAAAAGACAAGTTACTCACTGTGTAAATACAGAACTGGGGACTCATGCTCCTGGCTGTAATAGAGCAGACATGCTGAATCATCTTACAGTATGAAGAAGAGTGATTACCTCAGTTTTGCCTGAAAACATACAAGGAAGGAATGGAGAACAAAAAATGAAAACCATGAGGAATTATGGTTGTGCTACATATGTTACTAAGAGGTATAGAAGATTCAATGTTATATATTTTCCACCTTTTCTATTGCTTCTTCGTGTAGCTTTAACCTATCTGATGCTGAGTACTTGTTTTTCCTATACATCTTTATCATGGACATTTCAAAAGAAATTCCATGGAAAACCTGCAAGGCAGAACCAGAGTCACGTGATACAGAGGGCAGATAACACTATCGATGAAAAGACATTAGTAACAAGCTCAAACCCTCTCATACAGCTGAAGTCAACAGCCAAGCTTGTAGATACATAATCTCTTCTATTCATAGGAGCAATGAAGGATTGTTTAAGAAACAACTTTCAGAAAGTGCTGTGGATGTCTTCACTCTTCCTTGCCTGGCTTACTCCCTACAGGATGCTAAGACATGAAGGAGGTCGTTGGGGTTGGGTGTCCAACAACCTGGCTGGAGTTTCCATCTTTATTAGTGTTTACAGGACTGATGTAGCTGGGAGGTACTAAGGGAATGGCAACAGCACATGTAGATTGAACTACTGCAACAGGCTCCTTGTTTGCTGTGCAGCAAAGTCACGGCTGAGAAACTTGAACTGTGTAAATTTGCTGCATCCACAGGTAAAGCTCTCCAGTCTTACTGTGAGTTTGGAGAGTGAATGAGGTGGATGATAACCTCTACTAAGGCTCCAGTCTCATTGGGTCTCAGTAATCTATGTCTGAAAAAATTCCTGATAATCAGGCCTTCCAGAGCACATGGAGTCCTCAACATCAGCAGAAACCTTTAACCAAGAAATTTTAAAATTATTGTTACATTTAGCTACTGTTTCCATAAAGTTCTTCAAGCTACACCTTTTCATCTGTTCCTTAAGAATCTTGGGTGAAGTTAAGCGAGCTTTAGAGATATCGAAATATGTTAGTTGTTAGGGTTATTTCATTCATTTAATTGTTCTTTCATTATTTTACTTGGATTGTGTTTCTAGCTTTCCAGATTCAAAGTTCATTCCTTTAAGTTACTAAAACTTCCTAGTAGTGTTTCCTGCACCAATATTGGAGAGGTCTGCTTCAGACTTCAGTTCTATGTTAACTTTATTTATTTGTCTAAGAATACCAGCCTAGAGACGATAAAACGTGAAAGAGTTCAAATTGTGAGTTTTATGCGTGATAATTCAAGGTTTCTAAAATATCAGAGTTTTCTATGTTTTCTCTGCAATCTTAGATTATGAGTAAAGTGTGGAAAATTATAAGACTACAATAAAGTTATAAATCATTATGGAAAAAAAATGAAAATTCCTCTGAATTAGGAGGAAAATATTATAGGCAAATAAACTTGTTCTGCTTGAGACTAGGGTAAAGTTAATTTTCTTCATAATAGATTGTATGGTGCTATTTTTGGAGTTGTGACTGAAACAGTGTTGATAACACACCCATGTTTTAGCTATTGCCGAACAATGTTTACATAGTGTCAAGGCACTTTCTGCTTCTTACACTGCCACACCAGTAAGTAAACTGGAGGTAACCAAGAAGTTGGGAGGGAACACAGACAAGACATCTGATTGCAATTGACCAAAGGTTTAATCCCTATAATATGATGTCAAGTTTGGCAAGTGAAGCTGGGGAGGGAAGTTTGCTAGAGTTGTTATTGCCTGAGATCTGGTTGGGCATGAGGGTTTTTTTCCTGATATTCTTTTGTTGTTGTTGGGGTGGAGTTTTTGTGTTTTGTTTTGATCTTTTTTATTAAAAATCTGTCTTTATCTCAACCCACAAGTTTTCTAGCTTTTGCTCTTTCAAGTCCCTCCCCATCCCTCTGAGGGAGAATGTTGGGCAAGTGGCTGTATGGTGCTTAACTGCCTACTGGGATTAAACCACAAGACTTTGTTTGGGAAAAAGAAAGGTAAAATATCCATTATCTGAGATTATCACAGAATTAAACATTTGCATATTACTGCAAAGCAGAATTAGTATTTTTCAGAGCTACTCTTAGTAATAAATGTTTACTACTTTATCTATAATATTGAAATATTCTAAAATAAAAATATCTTATTTTTCTTATTGCAATTGTTCGTAGGAAGAAAAAAATAAAAAAGAAGCCTAAAGTCTCCTCTTGCAACAGAAACAATTTTCATGTCTTTCTACCCCCAAATAACTCTACCAATATGCAAGTGAAAAAGCAGATCATATATTTCTCCTCATTCTTTTAATAATAAAGTACATCCCATCTAATTTGGCCAGTCACAGCTGCTGACACAAGTGATAGATATATGATTACCCTATCACAGGCAACTGTCCTACAGAATAATTTGAATTAAGGTATAAAAATGACAGATCCAGGACAGTGTATAAATACAGAATTGTAAACTGACTCTAAATATTAGCTATTTAATCCTGGTAGAAATGCAATTGCTAATAATAATAAAAAAAAAAAATAAAACAAAACCAAGAAAAACAATAACAAGAAAGCCCTCATGGTCAAATTAGAAACTTAATTAAGAAATTTCAGTTGCAATGTTTTAAATGGACAAACAGGGTGTACTGGATATATAATTTTGTCAATTATTATTTGCTAGATTGACTGTTCTCTCTTGCAGCACTTCTTTATTAGACAGTTAAATGAATTTATTGTTGATACAGAGAGAGGTCATGATTAGAATGTTACAGTTTTGGAAGCTGCAGATAAATCTCATATTGAAGGTTTTACATAATTCCATGAATCTATACTGGAAAAGTCCTTGTAGCAGAATTCATTATTTCTGCCACAGTGGAAAAATGTAGATAGACAGCATACAAGCTGTATCATCCAGATTAATTAGGAGAAAAAATTCTGTAAGTATATCCAACTGCCTACTAAGCAGGTGCACACTACTACATTAGCTGAATGGAAACCTCTTGGATTAGCATGATGTGCAATATTCTTTTGTCATACTTGGTTGACAGCAAAGGAAACAGAAATAATAAAATGGAAAACAAAAATCTACTCAAACAAATCCTTAACTGGCAGTATTGAAACAGAGCTCTGTAATGCTTTATTTTCTTTGCTATAAACCATTTAGCTCAAAGAAAGTAAAAATCAGTAGGAATAAATTTAACTGCTTCTATGTGTTCAAACACTAAGGAGCTGAAATTTAAAAGAATCAAAGTGTAAAAAAAATGTATATTTTTAAATGATCATAATAATCAACCAGGGCAAATTAGCAAGGGATGTCATAGATGGATTTTTTGAAATGCTTGTGTCAAAACTAGGTGCTGTAGAAGTCTGTTAGAGTTAGAGAAATGGCAGGAATATAAATCGTGGGATGAAATTTATGAACTATTTCACAATGGAGGTCAATAAACAAAATGTGAAATTTTGCCTTCACAGTCTAAGAATCAGATGAATTCCTTATGAGCTTTTGATATCATATTGATACTTAAATATTGTTTAATCAATTTAAAACCCATTCAGTAGTGATAGTGAATCAATGAATGTAGAATAACATTATTTGCTTTACAATGTGTCTTAATTAACAAAAACTGTAATGATAATTTTAATAAGATCACAGGATATCATGAATCACAGCATCTCTAGATAAAGAGTTATGGGACACTTAAAGATACAGGATATATTATTTAAATATGTAAATATAAAATTGTCAAATTCTGAAAGAATTTTGCAAAGATTAATGAAAACATTTTCATTCACCACTATAATGAAAACAAATGAGAAAACAAAATAATATTTCTTTATTGGCAATCCAAAGGGACACATATAAACTTGCTTGCCATTTCTATAACCACTTTTTAAGAGAATATTATTAAATTATTTTAAAATTATGGCTACTAAGGAAGTGGATGTCATAGGGAGCATGGAGCAGCTCAAATGGTTTTAATGAAAGGTTTTTTACATTTTTCTGAAAGGTGTTTATGTAACATAAATAGCAGGATTTGATGCCAATTATCTATGTTAAAAAAAAAAAAAGTAAGAATACACTTGAAAGAATATGAAAACGCTAGTTTTCCCTCCTCAGGTATACAACAGAGATATTGTAAGGCAAAACTAAAGATGGGTTGTTCATTATGAAAATGGAGATGATTGGATGGTTGGACACTTAATGACATATAGTGATGAATCCTAATAAAAGCTAATTTTATTGAAAACAAATTTAGGAAAGCTAAATATGTTGCAATAAATATGTCTATGGAAGACCTGAAGAAAATATCTTCCAATGACAGTGGAAGGTAGCTGTCCACTGTGAGAGAAAAAAACAAGTAAATTTAAAAAATCAGTAAGTGACAAACTGACAAATGCTTCTATGTCCGACATAGACATATATAACCCACCAGTTCCAAATAAAGAATATATAATAAAAAAAGATGTGATAGCAAGCTATTAATATCTCACATAGTTAAATTAAGATGATACTTCCAATTACAAGATCCTGTTCACAGGTGTGTAATTGCATTACCTCTTAAAATAACTAAGCTTAAGCAAGTTAGATGTGAAAAAAATCTCAGTTCAGACATGCTGAATGAAGTAGTGTTAACATTTATTTAATAAGTAAAACCCCTGAAGATTTCTTCTTTGCTAAGAACGTTGCATCTCAGGACATGCAAACTCTGCAAAGGTTTGCAATTGTTTTTTCTTATACTACCACAGTACAAAGTACAAGAAAGAATAGAAAACCATCTATCTTTCATATGCATTTTTTGCTTCATTCCTTGTCATAGAATCATAGGGTTGGAAGGGACCTTAATAGATCATCTAGTCCAACCCCCCTGCCAGAGCAGGGCCACCTTAGAGCAGGTTGCACAGGAACGCGTCCAGGCGGGTTTTGAATGTCTCCAGAGACGGAGACTCCACCACCTCCCTGGGCAGCCTGTTCCCGTGCTCTGCCACCCTCAAGGTAAAGAAGTTCCTTCTCATGTTTAGGTGGAACTTCCTATACTCAAGTTTAGTCCTCAAAGAAAAGCGAGAACTGGCCACCTCAATAACAGGTGAGACTAGGAATAGGACTGAAGAGAAATGACTGGTTTATGGAAGCCTAAAGGAGAAAACCTTGTCTCAAGGTTGGACATTTGGAATGAAATGATGGAACTGCCCAAGTAGTAGATCTGAAATCTGCTTAAAAAATGGATGGAAACTGGAATGTGTGAAATGGTATATAGAGTGGGTAAATCAAACCAGGGTAGTTATAAGTCATTGAAATAAGGTGTCATATCCTAGCTTTAAAAAGTCTCAATTAACATTCTCAATAAAGTTATGCGAAGATAAGTTCTTTGAATGTATTACAAATAAAAAAATAAATATAAAAAGAAGGAAAATACCTAGCTAAGGAGGAAAACATAGACGAGTGGAAAAAGCTAGTGTCTATTCTTTCTTGTCTTAGATCTGTATAGTTCTATAGTGTTTTTCTTTATCTATCTATGTTTATAATGATCTGTACCTATCTATGTGCACATGTTTAATACTGGAAGCTGTTAGTCCTTAATAAAAGTGATAAATCTGATGAGAGAATTTTCTTTGTTAACATTGGTAAATCATGAAATATATTACATTCTGTTTCTCCCATCTGCCCCAGAATCCTAAAGAAAAACATGGTCAATTCTCCAGAACTATTCTCCCAGGGACTCCTCCTAATATATCATTTACGTGACTTTTTGTTCAGTTGCTCCAAAAGGTATTTAAAAATGTACAGTTCCTCTCAAGCAGATTTTCTTTCACACAGATTGCCAATTTCTTAATTTCATTGAATTAATGTATTATGGTAATATCAGTGGTTCCTCTGTTGTACATACTTTCACTTTTTTTAACTATAGCTACTGTTATCCCTAGTTGTTGCTTCAATAAGCTTTTACATATAGGGACCCGACGGTGGAAAAGGGAAAATTTTCAGTAAAAGACTACATTTTCATGTAAGGTGAATGTTATTCACTGTAATTTTTTCATGTCAGGAAAAATGCCATTTTAGGTGGCCAGGCTTCCATTTAGCTCCTTGAATGATTCATCATAAATCATTCATTGCAGTCCACTGATTTTGGTTCTTTTATGATTGTTATTTATTTATTTATTTATTTGTTACGGATCACTGAACTCATACCAATTTGTTGGTATCTTTATGGAAATTTGATACCCAAAGCTGAATGCAATGCTGTAGGTGATATCACACTAATGCCTAGAAGGAGTTCTATTAGACCTTTACTTTGTAAGGTAATGTATATGCAGTCCAAAATTTGTATTAGTATTTTTATTTTACTGCAACACATTGAAAACTGATATGTAATTTGCTGTCCAGTATTCCCAGAGTTAATGCTTTCCAGGTTGTTGCTTCCCTTTCAGTCTTTGCAGGGTTTCGTTTATCTCTTCACACATTCTTAAGCTTGCATTTTTTCAAGCTGAATCTCTGATTTTTCTGCCCATGGTGGTAATTTCTTGTGCTTGCAACTCTTCTAAATCTATCATTGTCAAATTCTTTAATAGTTTCCTTGTCTGCTATTTTGTATTAAATAGTAATAGAAATTATATATCTAATTTCTATGTCTTCACTTTCTTTCTCACGTTGTTATATTGTCCTGGCTTGAGTTAGAACAGAACCAATTCTCTTTTCGGTAATTTTACTTTTCAGTGCCATTCTCTTCTAATGAATGTCACTCTCCAAAATTAACAGTGTATTTTTCAGACAGTGTCTGCTTCCAGAGTGATAACACTTGATGTTTGCAGTGAATACCAAGGAATGGTATGCAGAGAAGTTCTTGCTTCTTCTCATTTCTATAACAACCAAGGTCAGCTAACTTTGCTATGTGCCATGGTAGATTGCTAGAAGTGGAAGACTGTAAAGTGGTCACATCTGTGGGGAAGAGTTGACAGGACAGGTGACCCAAAACTGACCAACAGCGTATTCCATCCCATCTGCCTCATGGTCAGTAATAAAAGCTGAGGGATCAAAGGCGTCAGCCTCTCCTTTGAATGACCAGCATCTGAGGCTCTATCTGTTCATCTGCCTTTGATCCCAATCCATGCATTCCTGAGTCCAGTTGCTGAATCCAGTTGCTGCCCATTGCTGGGTCCAGTTTGTGACTTTCTCAGTGCCTGCTGGATTGTTATCGTGGGAGCTCAATACTGCTTTTGTATATATTTTATCTATTTCATAATTTTCTTAGTGTTATATTTTCTTTTTATTACTAATATTTCATTAAAGTAGTTTTACTTTTCTTTTCAACCCGTAAGTCTCTCTCTCCCTGTTCTCTTCTGGGAAGGGAAGGAGAGTTTAAAAGAGAGCATCTGTCAGTCATTTAGTGGCCAGCACAGCCTAAACCACGACATACATGGAGATTTGCAAATAGTGCTTCAAAGGTATTCTTCAGTCAGGTTTCATTGTACTATTTCTCTAAAGTAATTGTAAATGCAAAAATTTACGAGATGGAAAATAAAAAAACTTTCCTTTTCAATTGCTTGAGTTGAAGTCCAGGTTCAGAATTGCCAATAACTTCAACAGCAGAAGTAGCATCACTACATACTGTATCACTGAATAAAAAGAATACCTTGCAGGAGTTTTTTGTTTGTTTGTTTGGCTGGTTGTGTTTTTTTAACATACATACATTTTAAGAATGGGATTATTCATTTTATTTTATGGAAAAAAGGAATACTTAACAGGTTTTACTTTTACATAAATATGTAAAATATAAATATGCACGCCCTCACACAGGCAGAATAAATTATTTTATTGGTTTGCTGAGCTAGCTTACTGTGGATTGCCCCACTTGGTTAGATGTTCTTGATAATAGATATCTTCAGCCTCAAGGGTTGTTACTCTGTCACCTTTAATGAACTTAATAGATCTGTTCCTCGGCAAATGTAAAATGGTTTTACCGAAATTAAGAGAGTCATGACTATTTATATGAGCTGAAGCTTACTTACGCATATGTGTGACTGCATTTTGTTTCACATTTCTATGTGACAGAATTCTGGAGATGCTGCTCTCTACAATATTAAATTCAGCATACTGTCATATTACTTTAAAATGAATGTCATACAATCATAGGTTAAGAATAAAGCATTTTTATTCTCCACTGGGAAGTGGTATCCAAAATTATTATTATATATAAGGCACTGAAAAAATTGTATGTCTAAATCTCTGAATATCAGAATTATTCAAAATTGTTACTTTGGGAATACAGGCATTTCAGTGCTATCTTAGTCTTGATATATAGACATACCAGTGTGTGTGTGTGTGTGTGTCTTATCCTTATTGCATTAATAATTTTCAGCTCTTATTGTATGAATAATGCATGAACTTTATTTTCTTTGTGCTTTGTCATTCAGAAAACAATATAAAAAAATCACACCTCCGGATCCATTCTCATTTGGGCTGAACACATTAAATATTATTAGCTCAGAAATATGACAGCTATGAAAACATGTGGAGCCCATGGATTCCAGCTGAGAATTCAAGTGAGCTTTTGAGCAACATTACTAAATAAATCTGTACACTAGGTATCTTATTTTTTCAGGAGTTAGGAAAATGTAGAATTATAACATCTAAACTGATTTATTTTTAACAAAAATTTCCATGAAATATATGGACTATTTAGTGAGTGTCTTTTTTCTCGATTTAGAAAAAAAGTCCTTTACTTGAATGTAGTGATCTCACCATTGTTCAAGTGAGACAGGTGGGACTATAAGAAGACTGTCAAGAGAGTAAAAAGAGGTTAAGATTTAGATATTTAGTAGTAGAATTATAAAAATCTTTAAATGGAAAATATATCACTAGAGTGAATAATTTATCATTTTCTGAACCCATCTTGAAAGATGCATTTTCTCTGTGAGACTATTCTATTCCTAATGAGAGCAGGAGCATTCAGATCTGTCCCTGTGTCACATAGCCTAGTGGTGTCTAAAGGTCTAAAGTACCTTGCACAATGTAGAAGTTTTTGGGAAATATGAACACATTACCTGTATTAGTGGATTAATAGCACAATGGGTGAATGAAGAACCTAAATACTTGTTTCACTTTCAACATGAAGGAGCTCAAATCAAACCAGTGGGGACATTTATGTCTCCAAAGATTATGATGTGTTGAAGTTCTGCCCCAAACATCTGTGATGTGGGTCAGTAACCTGGGCCCCCAGGTGACCTACAAGCAGCTCATATGCAGTTATTCTGCCAAAGTCAGACCAGGGATCCTGCAGGGATGTTCTGTTAGGGAGACTGGAAACTACTTGCAGATATGCATTCTTTGGGGAGGAAATGAACAACAAAATAACCTGTAAAGGCCACAATATCCAGTCACAGAGTCCATATCTGACACAACCATGACATAGTTGAACATCTCCTACCTTCTAGCCTCCCTTGTAGGTCCTGATCCTCAGAATATGTGTCTTGTGGTTCATAGATAAAGCTCCTAGGAGCTGGAAGGTCATCTTCCTTGTTTATAAGCTTTTTTTGAAACTAAATACATTGAAATACATTATCGTAATAGTATTACACTTCCACAAACCAGTTTTCTATGTTGTTCAAGTCAAAACTGGTAAAATTACTTCAGTAACAACAAGTAAATTGTTCTTAGGCCACTTATTTTTTTGTGAAGTTCTCAGTTTTTTGCAAGTAATCTTAGAAACCTGAATTCAAACTCTAGAATGTAATGTTTTTGGAAGTGGCTGAGCATAAGCCACCTACTCATAAGCAAGAACCTGATAGAATTAAGCGCTGTGAATGCATTAAACAGAACTCCCTAATTTTGCAGTGCATCATAATAATTCACAAATGTTGCTTTATGCAGAATGACCCCAGTACATAAAACACAAAAATACCTTCTCAACAACTTGAGTCACTGAATAGAGATTAGACCGCCTGGAAACAGAAAAGAGTGGGCAACTCTTCCACATGGTTTTATGTTTTGAAGTGTTTACTAGAAGACAATAGCAATGTATTTTGGGGTGGTAAGCTGAAATTGCTAAGATGAGTAACAGAGAAGTTAATAACGTGGGTGGAAAGATGACCAAAGGTCAGATGCAAAAGCTGAGTTGTGAAGTACTTATTGAGGCAAAAAGAATAAAGGGAGAGCACTTGGTAGTTTTCCAGGTAGTTAGTGTCCTCTCTCTGCAACCGAGGGACAGTCAGAAGATTCCCTTACTTCTTTTCCTTTTCCTTCT
>VXBO01011671.1:0-11701 GCA_013400135.1 Rhinoptilus africanus | reverse complement strand
TGAATGTACATTCAAAGGTAGCTTCAGCTGAGCAAGTGCCCAGTTAATCCCCTTAGCACACAGGGACAAGGCTGCCACCAGCCCTAATTGATTCTGAAATGAATCTGTATAGAAAATTAGAAGGTTTGCATTCCCATGTGAGCTTCAATAAAGAGCCAGGATGTAAGCCTGACAGCTGAATGGATTCAGAAATGAAAATCTGATAAGCGGCTTAAAATTGTACTTAAGTCCAGAAGTGATTTGAATGCTCTTGTTAATGGCACATTGTATATTGTCACCTAGTTAATTATCTCTGAAGATGAGTTCTTGCAGAGGAGAAGATATGCCAGCCTTTCACAGCCTTTTCTCATCACATATTTATTAAATTCCACCCTCCTCGCCAGTAGCTGGAAGGCAGAAAGAAAGGATTAGGGGACTGCAGTTCCTCTGTGGCTGTCAGTTCACTGTGCCAAACTTCAAATATGAACTGTTGCATGTACTGTCACAGACATTTCCTTTACATCTTAATTTGCAAATGAGGAGCTGACATTTGTTATGCCTTGTATTTGCACACATGAAAAGCAAATACTGTCACTGCTGGCTATTTTGTTTATCCCTTTGGAGATAGTGTATGGCCTATTTATAAATTTTCTTCAGATTTTTTTTTACTAACAGAGATAGTCATGGAGCTACATGTCCTCATATTTTATTCAGGAAGCCTATCTGCAGTTTATGAAGCGTGCCCTGCATGCGGCAGCTATTTAAAATAGTATCTTTAAATCTATTTTTCTTTGCTGTTTTGCAATTTTTTGATAGATGTTCCTATTTTGTATATGTTCCATATGATGGGTTGATGAATTTTTGTGTGCATACACACTCCTTTTTTGTGTTTCATATGTGTTTATCTGCCTATCTGCATTTATATTAATAGTAGAGGGGTAGAAAGATTGTGCTGGAGGCAAAAACTGTTGTGTCCATCATATTACCATAATTTACTATCAGATACAAACTGGAGAAGAAATGAAGATGGAGGAAGAAGAAATGAAAAGAGACAACACTACAGATATGCAGAATCATCATCTCAAATACCCAAGAAAGTACCATTGAGGTGTAAGATTTCCACTTTTGTTATTGATTCCAAACTTCAATATATTTATCTGGAAAAGTAGCCTTGGTTTTCTGCACTGAGTGGAGGAGACTGTTAAATTAGCAGCCTATGCTGACTGTGTTAATCATAAAGAACTTCTTGAGGAATCATCAAGTCCTTTCTTCCACTTCTGTCTCATACTTTGGACATGACTTAATTTGACTGAACAGTTAGTGCAGCAAGGTATAGAGTTAGGATACTTAATTTGCTCTGAAAACACACACGTCTTAACTGACATCAGACAAGACGAGGTTTTTTCTAGTACTCAAGTGTACATAGAAGTTGCCACTAAACTGGTATTTCTTTTCTTATCTGACAAGTGTAGATGCGTAGAAAAGAAAGCAGAGCATCAAGAAGAGGATGACTGTCTATGTCACATGTAAATGCAAGTCTGTGTTGATATATGTATTTAGACATTTAAATCACCCTCAGAGGCCCTATGGGTCTTTTAATGGGTTTTGCTGGAGTCATGGGTCCATTGATCATATATGTGGGTACTGCTACAGTAAATCTTACTTGTTTGCTGTTTCAAAAATTTCAGTCCATACTGCAAAGTTGAGTAGATTTTGAACTTCCCAGAGAGAAAAATAAAACCAGGAGGAATCATTCTGACCAGTACTTTATATTCAGTGCAGAAACACCAACATATGCCTGAGATTTCAAATCTCTTACAAAGCCGATTCCCTTCCCTCCCTCCCCCTCATTCCCTTCTCTTTGTCATTTTTAAAAAGGGCTGAGTTAGGAAATTAGGAGCTAGAGCAACAGCAGCAGCTGCCAATTGCAGCAGGCGCTGTATATTCTTCATTTGGAGGGTAAGTAGGACCCTGTTGGGGACTGCTGAGTTCCTGGCTAACAAATTAAGAAGTGGCAGACACAGTGATCTTCCTGACTGGGTGAATATAAAAAAAACAGCTGAAATGTTCTTTTATAATTAAACACTATTCATGGTGCTTGAGTCAAAGCCCAAGAAAGTCAATGGAAACATTATTATTTACTTTAATGAGCTTTGGATTTGAACCTAAGCTAAACTGTTGTGTATAAAAATATTCCTCATTTGAATGGATTCCATTTCAGCTTGTAAAGTGCCTGGGGATCTTGGAAACATCAGGAAGAACTTGTATGAGAATTCTTATCAAACTGTCACCAGGGGTAACTGTTAGCATGTAAAAATGACTTTTCTGTTGTCTTAATATTGCATCTGTATTACCTAAAATAATTCTTTCAACACTCAGTGAGGTAAGGTCACATCATTCTACATATGTATTTTACTGCTATACAAGTTTCCAAAAAATATCTTTTTAAAAGGCACAAAAAAATTGCCTAACATGTATGTCAGAGGCATAAAAGACATGGAGGGAAACAAAATCTCTGCGTTACTTAGATCTGTGTACACGCATATATTAAATTCTTTAAATGAACATCAATATGCTCCTACTCCTATGGAAAATAAATGAATACCTATTTTAAAGTAGATGTCTTTCATATTAAATCACATCTATTTACTTATAAGACTGTTCTCTAAAGGTTTACTGATGTTACATATACTTTATATGTGATGCAATATATAAGCACAGAAAGTTCACAAGAAGTATTCTGTTTGTGGAAGGTTGAGCTATTCAGCAATCTGAAACACTGAAATTTAATTTTGGTTTAAAATCCCAGTCTTTTCTGGAGATTATGTCACTGCCTCTGGTCTGTAGGAATACATCTCTATGAACTGTCATAGCCTGGAACTATCCTAGGGTGGAGCACTAGTAACTTCTACTCCTTTATAAAAAATTGGAAGAGAAGAAAGGAGTATCCTGTTCTGTACATAAATTCAGTAAAATGGTTTTCAAAACTTGGAAACTATAATCCGACACCCTCCATGACTCAATCTCTATGTGGTNCTGCCTTTCAACCAGTTCTTGATCTTTGAAGGAAGCTGTGTGACCTATTGCCAAAAACCAAATAAATAAATAAATAAAATGGACTCCTTGAACTGAAGGCAGGGTGGGGATGTGAAGAGAAAAGGAAATAGGTCTGTAATATGTTTTATAGTGCTAAGATTAGATTCTGGACAAAATACAAATTTCAGAGGACAATGAATTTGAAATAGACTTTTTATTTGAGTGGCTAGGAAGCATTATTTCCTAGCTTGTACAGGATGGAGGACCTGATACTGAACCCTGCTCCAAAGACAATCTTTGTATTTTACAGAGACAAGAGCATGGATCCAAAAGGGGGAAACCCGCTTACGTATTTTAACCAATGGTTGCTTCATTTGGAATTAATTAACTAACTACCTTGTGTTCAGGGATCCATACACAGATCTCTTTACAGAAGATTTCACTGATTAGAATTAAATTATTTTGGTGGCTGCTTTCAGGTAGTACAGTGAATGTAGACTTCTTTTTTTTCCTATCTTTATCTATCTGTCATCTGCCTATTGATCTATCATATAAATATATCTATAAAAATCATTCTCTCAGGACTGAGAATAAGAGTATCTAAGATAGAACGTGAGTGCAGAAACAGACTGAGTTGTTATGACTGTAGCCGTTCAAGATATGCCCAAAAGCAGAATGTTAGGCAGCTACAGGACTTTACCATTGAAGAGTTAAGCATGTACAGACTCTAGATGGTAAGGAGTAAGTAGGGAAAGCAGTCATGGACTTCAGTACATCAATTAAATTTTAAGTATAAAGGTCTTGTTATGAACCTGAATTGCTGATTTTTCAAAGAAATTTTTTGAGCTATGTGCCTTAATGGTGAAACATTATTCATTTTTTCACAGATTCCTTTGTAGGACTGTAAGTCTCCATATAAGTACTTCAGGATTTAACGGTCTTATTGTAACTGCTAGAAAAGAACAGTCGGTCATAGAAAGATACTTTTTTATATTGTTTAAATGGGGACAAAAGAAAAAAACACCAAATAAATATAAATAAATAAATAAATAAAACAGACAAAACCATTCTTGGTTGAGGCCTTAGGCAATTATTTTTAAATCTTTAGTACTGGGCAGAGACATAACCCAGATTTTTTAGGATAACTGCCAGTCCCATCTGTTTGGCAAAAATCTTTCCTTTTTTTCTTTTTTTTTCTCTCTCTTTTTTTTTGCTGTTTCCACAGATAGCCTCCAGGTTTTTTGTCAAGCAGAAACTTCTGTCAGTCTTTCAACGGGCTATTTGTATCAAACACAGTCCTTGCAAAGGCCAAGGAGGGGGTTTTTGAGGGTTCAGATAGTATGAAAACGATGTCCAAATGGAAGTTACAAAAAGCATCTGTGTGCTGCATTTAAGGAAATATTCATCGTGTCTTTTACTCATCTTTACAGTGAAGACAAATGTACAAACCAGCATATGGTCTCATATGCAAAATACTTCAAGGGGGCAGGATCCCCTCATGTCCTCCTCTACCTGACTGCCCTTATATATATATATATCAAGTTGATAGTAACTTTATGGATAAATAAATGACATCTTAACTTTCTTATGAGCTTTCAATTTCAATCACTAAAGTAAAAGTTAGGTAAGGGAGCTAGGAAGAAAAGGGAAATAATGGTTCTACTTATACTTTGTTGTTGGTTTTTTAACCAATTTATTATTTGCATTTGTCTTATTATATGAAGAAAGTGATTAGATCAAAGGCTTGAAAAACTTAAAGAACTTAAGTGAGTTTATAGTAATAAAAATAACTGAGTGCTGATGAAAAAAGAAGGCAATAGAGAAGTTGTTGAAGTATGGTCACTGATAAAAGTGGAAAGAGGGAGGTTACTGGCATCCATGTGGGTGATGACGAGTTTACCTAATCTTAAAAGTATCACGCAGATAAGATTAGCCACATTTCTACCAACTTTTATAAAGCTGGGTTCTTCCGTGTAAGCAGAATTTTCTTAACATTGAAGTAGAAACTGAAAGTAGGAAAAGGGGTTAAGATTGTTGAGGGATTCTATGGTACAAAGCAGAAATTACCAAAGAGAATGAAATTTTGTGTTTTCTGTTAATGGAAATGTAGATTTTAACTTCATAATTCAATTCTGAAATTCATAATTCATTTACCTATAGTGAGGGGTTTTAATAATCATTATTTATATTTATATGGTATATTTATTTGTATCTAATCTTTCAATAGCAAGATTCTACTAAACTAGTAAAAAGCAATGCTTTGCTTTGGAGAATTTCAGTTATTTTACAGGGAAACCTTGCTGGAAGGTACAGGATCCCAAATCTGTCCCGTAGGAACTGTAGTCTTTACTAAGGCTGAATGTTTGTTATGCAATTTGAGGTTGCTGAACTTGCCTTTGTAATTTTTTTTGAGAGATGTCAACTAAATTTTTTTATAAATGTCAAAGAAAGTTCTAATTAAATATATTCTTTTGGTTTGGGAGCATGGGTAACTTTTAGTCAAAAGGACCAGTTGACTCAAATGAGACTTTTTTGCTTGATCTATCTGGCTGACCATTTCTTCTCTTTTAGAAACATCCTTCTCTTTTATAATTTCTATCACATCATGGAAAGATATTTAGTACAAAAAAAAGAAACTCTAAATTATTTTTATATAAGAAATAGTTAACTGTATTGAAACATTTCCAGATGCAAGCAAAAGTGTTTGTAATAGGATATTTAATGGTCAGTTACATCTCTTTTATGCTTTTCTCCCCCTTCACTGTATTCTGTTTTCTGTATAGGCAGGAAAAAAACTTGAAGTGTTAGATTTGATTTTATAAGAAATTTAGATTTCTTATAAATAGGTGTAGGGAAAAGGCTTGGGGAGTTTCTTCTGTTACTGCAGCTTCTGTTTTTCAATTGAGTATGCCAGAGGTACTACCAATAAACGGAAGAGAAAAAAAAGTTTTGGAAATTGGGGTAAACATTGATTTGCAAAGAAAAGATGGAAACAGCACCACTCACATAAAGAGGATAAAGACTCATATGAATCACCAGGGAATGAGGGAAACTAAGAAATATAGAGTCAGAGAATCTCAAGTAAGGACAAAGATGGAAAGTAACAGAAGAAAATAGTTGTGTGAAGGAGGAACTGCTGAGATAGTGGGAGCTAAGAAAACAGAACAGAGACAGAGGATGTGGAAAATGGCTAAATAATTAAATTGAATAAGTAGAATAATATAATACAGAACAGAGAGAGAAATTAATAAAGAAAGTAAATGGAAGAGTCACATTACTTCATAAAAAGGAGTACACTGAAGTCAAATTTCCAATTCCTTTTTTACTGCCTCAGCAATACAAGGTAGTTATAAACTTGCTACAAGTTACAAAATATGAAGCTATCCTGTGACAATTTTACACTGGCATCTATTTCATATGTGAAAGGGAGAAGTTTCCATACTGTAGTGAAATGAATTAGGATCCAGGCAGCCTCAGAGGTGAGAATTCACAGTTATATCTATTAAATTACCCATTCCTTCTCCTGAATAAAACACATAATCTGACACAGGAGAAGACCTGAACAATTTTTCTTATATTTCACAGTAATTTTATATTTAGGAGAATGTTTAATTAATTCTAGATTTTTGGCAGTAATAGAAAAACTGAAGAAAAAAAAATGAAAAGGAAAGGAATACAATAAAGATGGAAGAGCAACCCAAAAGCTTTAGACACCTGGTCTTACTCCCAGAAGAGGACTAGGAATGAAGACCAAGTCTTCATAAGACTTTTCCATCCCAGCAGGAGCTGCTGCTCAAACACCCTTCTCCATCTGAGGCTGACATCAGCCTGCATAACTTTCCAGATCTACAGCAAAAACAAATTGGGCAACACACAGAGGGCTTGTTTACTACTCCAGGGACTTTGGAGCTTCAGCATATACCCAGGTGGAGCAAGCATTTTGTTGGAAGCCCTACCACAACAGGAAAAGAGTAACAAATCGCAGTATTCACCTTATCTAGCTGTGGATGTCTAAATAGAAATAATTTCAGTTTGAACACCAAATTTTAATCTGCTCTGTTTTCTTTGTTATCAAAGGGGTTGACTTAAAACAGTGAGCAAAATTTAAAGTTTTGACTGCTCTTAAATAAACTCAAATAGATCCCTTCTTTGTAAGCAAGTAACACTAGAGGAAGAAGGAAGCAAGACCAAGGCATGCAGCAATTTTGTGATGCCATGTCCTCAATGTATTTTAGTGAGGTAAGGATTTTTTGAGAATGCCTACACTATACTCTATTCCACAAGACAGAGAGCATCACTTGCAAAAATGAATTAGTGGGTGGAAAGAAAAAAATCAAACCTATCCATGTCATGCTGAGGTGGAACGGAAAGAAAGATAAGCAGAGAGGAATTGCATGCAGGTTTTGCAATAAGGGTTGTTCCCGCAACTTTTAAACCAGAGGGCAAATTAAATCATTTCCCTTACTCAATTTGAAAGTTGTATTCTCATTTGATGGGGAGGGTGGGCGTAGAGAGGTTGGTATAGATTTCATTACATGTGCCTGCATAAAAGAAGCACATCCCAGAATTGTGACCAATTTTTTTACCTAGACTCTGAGAAATAGCCTATAGCTTTCTTTCCTTTCCAAAAATTTCTGTTTACATCACTTGTGGTTACCCCTAAATTATATTTCTTAAAATAATTGCTCACTGGTGTCCACATTGGCAGCTCGAGATTAATCACATTTTGAAGTTCTGTGAGTAATCAAAAAAGAAAAAAAACCCAAAACCGAAACCCAAAACTAGACTCAACAATTTGATCAAATGAGGAAAAATGAGAAAAAAGGCATTAGAAGATGAACAAAAATGGATTTCTATTTTCCTTTTCTGTCGTTGAAATGGTATTTCTTTCCATTCTCTGTGGTCCATCACTACTAGCCTGTCCCACAGCTATTACAAAGAAATGGTGGAGAGACTGGGATTAAGATCCCAGTTCTTGAAAGAGCAAGTGTCTCCACCAAGGTTATTTGAAATTAAAGCACACATCACACTGGAAATTAGGGGACTCCAGATGTTCCCCTGAACTTCTGAAGAGCTTGTCTTTGCTGCAGGTTGATATACTGCATACTTCCAAATAAAACAGTTTTGTAACTTGACTTAAAAAAGGCAAAATTAAAATTTTTGGTTAATTTATGTGAAGTGATTGTAAGCATTAGATGAACTTAGAGTCTGGGGTCCACCGTAGATAAAGGACACCAAGTAGTGTCTCTAATGATATATTTTTTAAATTATGGATGTGCCAACAGGTTTCTTCTTAAGAGGTTTGAAACAGATTTTTTTAAAAAACAAATGAAGTAGTATACTTAGGTACATCCTAAATTAGTGATACTCATGGAAATGTCTCCAATGGTCTCTTAGGTAAATTAGCAGAACTAAACAAATCAGTACTGCTATAATAACCGTTAAGTTCCTCGACCTTTTGTATGCAAAATTGAAAGAATATCTTTGGATATTAAGAAATTTGAATTAGCAGTGCATCTCTGAATTATTCTTATAATTCCCTTATTTTACAAGTGGGAAAAACTGATTGTCTAGGCAATTAGTAAGATTTTCCGTAACAGAAATGACAGTCAGGCATCTAATGCCCATTTAAAGTAAGCAAGAGGCAGGAAGCCAAACTTTTCCTTTACTTCAAAATTACCTTTGAATGAATTGCTGGGAATCATGTGGAAGTTGTGGAAGAATTTGTTGAATAAACTATTTGGCTTTTTTCACACTCCTTACCTCAGACATAAGAAAATCCTTTATGTATCATTGTAACAGACTGGGATATTGTCCCAGAAGTTTTATGTAGGTTTATCTGAGCTCAGTATAACATTGATTGCAAGCTATCATTGACTGGAGAAGAGGAAAAAAATCTCGTGAAGCACAGATGCATCACATATATCACAAATCTCTTTTAAGTATTGAAGACTTAGTGTTCATCCATTACCTTTTGTCTAGTTATGTAAAATCCTAAGTACTATTTTCTTGGCAAATAACAAAATATATCATGGTATTTTTTATATTTAATAAATATATCACTAAAAATCTGACTTCTCTTTTTACAGTAATTACTTTTTAACTTCCTTACCTGTGCATCAAAAGGATGTGGATAGCTTGACTACAACCTCTCCACCTCCTTCCTTATCATTTTTGCACAATATAATCTTTTGAAAGATGAAATGTTTGACATCTCTCACAAGAAATACTGCACTTATTTTGACAGTGCTATATCTAGCATGTCTTCTTTACTAGGCAAACTGTCTGGAAGGAAAAATAGAAATAACAACACATTGGCTTTTGTGTTTGTTGCTATGGCTAAACTGCATAGCAACAAGACTTAGGACACTTGCCTATATTCAGGAAAAAAAAAGTGAAAATCTATCCTACTGCATCAAGTGCGTAACACATTCACACAGAGCAAAACGTCGTATCCAAATAATGACCATATCTTACTCATACTTTTCAACAAGCAAGATAGATGTGTCTTAACTTTTTAGAAGCTTAATTAAGCAGAAGGTAAATTAACTATGACTTGCCACTGGAAAATGCTTCTTCATATGAATTAAGCAACTATTATTATACAGAAAAAGAAACGGAGAGGCTGGTGGTGTGATATAGAAGTAGGAGAAATAAAGAAAAGGACAAACTTCTATTGACAGACCAAATTTCTAGCTGTTTTTCATGCATCTTACAAGTGATGAACCTTTTCAGAGATATTCACAGAGCATAGGAATGATCAGAATATATTTTGCTGTTCAGTTTATTCGTTTCTCTGTTAGAATATTCATAGAATCATAGAATGGTTCGGGTTAGAAGGGACCTTAAAGATCATCTAGTTCCAACCCCCTACCATTGTCAGGGACACTTCCTACTAGATCAGGTTGCTCAAAGCCCCTTCTGGCCTGGTCTTTAACACTTCCAGGGATGAAGGATCTATAACTTCTATGGGGAACTTGTTCCAGTGCCTCACCACTCTCACAGTAAAGAATTTCTTTCTAATATCTAATGTAAATCCTCTTTCAGTTTAA
Source organism: Rhinoptilus africanus (assembly GCA_013400135.1). Classification (NCBI taxonomy): domain Eukaryota; kingdom Metazoa; phylum Chordata; class Aves; order Charadriiformes; family Glareolidae; genus Rhinoptilus; species Rhinoptilus africanus. The sequence continues at coordinate 1,634 of VXBO01011671.1, read as the reverse complement.
AAAGCTCAAAAATATTACTTCCTATTGTTTACTTTAATTGTTTGTGGGGTTTTAATTCAGGTGTTTTTTTGTTCATTTGTTTGGGTGTTTTTCCCTCCAAACCTGAGAAGCCTTTTCCAAAATCTACAGTTCTGCATTCTGAATAAAAATATTAACTCAGCTTCCATAACACGTTTAGTCAGAACAACTATAGAACTAGTGATTTGAAGTAAGGCAGTAAAGATCAAAGTGGTTTTCAATTTTTTTCCTTTACTACTTTGAAAGAAATGGAGAGCAGAGCCAGTTCAGGGAAAAAAAAAAAAAAAAAGAAAAAAGGATCAGCCTAAACTGTCATTCTCCAATTTAAAATGTTAGTATCTCAGTTGGTATCTCAAGTTCCCATAAGACAACTTCACTGTTGCAGAAGAATACATTCATAGGATATAGGGACTGCAGACTATAATTAAACATTGCTTTAGAATTTTGCTGCTCTATTTGAGCTATTCCATGACATTTTGCTTTACCTCTGACATATTTTTCCTTTCAAATGTCTCAATCATTGTAACAAAAGTGAGTTTAGCTTCCAAAGTTGATTTTGTTCTTTAAGAATATCTCTGCCTCCTCCTTGATTATACACTTACCTACTTTTTCTTGACTAAAACTGTTATATAGAATATAATCTATTGTACTCATATGGACAGATGTAAATGGAAACAAGGAGAAAAAAAGATAACCCATGCTGAGGGACATGTACGTTTCCAAAAGACTGAGCAGGAGGTATGTAGACAAATCCTATTATTGGGTAATGAGATTTGTGCGCGTACCCGGACACTATTATGAAAATGTAGCTCTTTTTCAAAACACAGTGAAAGAAGGGGGCAATCTTTTCAGCTGGGGTCAAATTCTGCTTCCAGTAAGGATGTAGTAAGTTCCATTAAAATCAACCTTATTAGTGCCCAAAAGTAGCTGAAAGAAACAGCCTTTACATTCACAGAAATTTCAGATGACTTTGAGCCTGATCATGCTCTCATTGAAATTAAGAGGAATTTTGTCATTGGGTTGTAGCATCAAGCTTATGAATTACTAAGCTGATAAAGCTCTCTCAGTGTCAAGAAGTTTGCATTCCTTGCAATAGTCTTCTCCTATGAAGTGAAACAATTCATATAAAATCAGGAATGTTACAAATAAAGGATTCAACCATTACATCATTGATGGACTTAGAAGAAAATTCTGCCAGGACCATGCATTTTAAAATCATATATCAAGATCCTGATAGTCACTTAAAATCATGAGTTTTAATATACAACAAATGCTGTACATCTACTCCACGTCTTCTGCAACTGTAGAACGTAGATGTATGTTCTCAAGTATTTCTTTATAATCTCAATGTCTAAGAATATGCTTTTCCACAAAGGGAAACTGGGACTCTTTGGTAATAAAAAAATTCTGCCAGAAGAGCACTTTAAGGAAAACCTACAAAATGCTAAAATGCAGAAACCTGGGAACACTGAGTCACTGTTTGGAGAAAACTATCTTTAAAGGTGAAGACTTGAAGGTAGCTTTAGACAGTGCTGGTAGTCTTTGGGCTTTACCAGCTCATATGCCAAAAAATATTTTATTAATAAAATATGTATTTGTTTTATTTAATCTTCCTG
>VXBO01011670.1:4486-26013 GCA_013400135.1 Rhinoptilus africanus | reverse complement strand
CCTTGAGAAAACTCAGCATTTTTTTTTTTCTTTAGAACAGAATGCTCTCATAAAACGCTAAAATGCTCAGATAAACCTCGACTAACTTTTAAATCTGTAGCCATTCTGAAAACAGCCCTTGAAAATTGTCAAGTGCATGTTTTTCAAATTCAAATGAGAAAAATCATTTTCTCTGTCACTTGACTGGGCTCTGGGTATTCTCTGCTTGCAGAAGTCATCAATAAAGAAGGCATACCATATATCACTTTTTATTTTATGTGATACTCTCTGTTATTTTGTGGTTAAGTCCAGGCTGTACAATCAGAGGGAACGAACATCACTTTCAAAGGCATTCATTAAATTTGACAACTTCTTTTCTATTGATGTATGTCAACCGCTCACTGGTCAAGTCAACTTGTTTCCATATGAGACCATTTGCAGTGGTTTTAACTTTTATTGAAAAAAATCCTTTCCTTCCAATATGAATCACAAAGTTCAATTAATTCAATTGTACATTATAGAACTAGGATCAAATTAGCTATTTTAATTTATGCCAGTTGGGACACATAAAGTTCACTTCCTTTTCCAGTAGTGACAATCTAATATGGCTGTCACTCTGCACAGGTGAGGTATTATGACAGCTTTAAACTCATCAGGTGCAGTATAATGCAGAGGATTTACATCATTTGTCCTACTTTATTTACTACTTTAATAAATTTGGTATGCTTAGTTTATCATTTTAACATAGATAGTTTTCAGTCACTAAACATTTATTGTAAAATACCATCTTCTGAAGACAGGACAATTTTATGGTCTTGACCGTGTGTGAATACAGATACACAATTTTTGTCCAGTAGACGATGTCATAATAATACATTGTACATGTCTTCTTTAATCTAGCATAATAACTAGTACTTTCTCATTTCTAAAGAAATGTGTATAGATTTTTTTTTTTTTTTCCATTCTTTCCTACAGCCTTGTTCAATGTTCTCATGCAAGATAACTTCCTGGTACTGTCTTCCTTTCCACTGTAAATTATCACTACATAAAATTATTTGTTTACATGCTAAGAACAGATTATTACACAGAAGAAACATGATCAAAACTGAGAATGAGAAGATTAAGGTTTTTAATTTAGCAAAATTTTTAAGAAGGTAGAAATTTACAAAAAATAATTTATATTAATATATCTTCTAACATGTGCTATTGGAAGACAGCTGTTCTGCATTGTCACAGGGTGGAACAGACCTTAACTAAGTCAAAAGACTTAAATATTGAGACTGGAGCAAACCATCTTACACTATCTATCCATTGATAACATCAGCATCATATCCAGCTTCAATATGGTCAGCACAACTGCTCATCTGTAAGGTTAGTGCCATGTCACATTTATACATGCTGCCTAAGGACATGTTGATGGGTTGGCTACAGCCCCAGAATCTTACCTTCACCTCAGCAAAACTGTCCTGAAGTGTCACTGAGAGTTGTACATCAATATGTCCTGCTCTCCCTAATGACCAGTCTTATTGGCCAGATCTTTACAGTGATTTTATTAAGCAATCATGGTGTGTTTTGTGAGCAGTATTGAACTTTCCCTGGCTGAAATTGTTTTTTTCCTTTGTTAATTCCATAGAAATTATTTATATTATTGCAATCCTTGAGCAGGTGCTGTGGATGAAGTTAGCAAATAAAAGGTCTTGAGTCATTAGTCAGCCAAATGCAGCATAACAATACAAGTAAATGTAGAAATATACTGTGTAACTAACCAAGCATAAAATAATTTGGTTTGCATCTAGGAAACTATCCACCTGACAAACTATTCTGGCTGTACCTGCAGTGGACTGTTGATGACTTATTCACACTGTGAACAGCTTCCCTGAGCCCACTAGGAAAAGCTGTAATGCTCATTGTTATTCCATCCCAGAATAGAAAATGGTTGAAACAAGTCAATAATTATTAAAGTGCTGCACTTCAGGCTACTACAATGAAAACTGTGCAAAACCAAACAAATACGTAGCTATGCATTCAAAAGCTTAAACAAAATACTTGAATACTCCTATACTCTTACATGTCTAAACCATGTCAGGGACATGGTTTCGAAGTGGTTTTTGTCAGGGCAGGTTAATGGTTGGACTTGATGATCTTAAAGCCCCCCCCCCCCCTCACCGCCTCTATGATTCTATGATTCTATGTTATTTTGCTTTTTCCCCCTTAATTCTGACATGTTGAAGACATAAACACTGTAGAAGAGGAGTGGATACAGATAAGCTGGATGAGATACAAAATATATCCAGACAGATTTCAGAAGAAAAAGAAAAAACTTAAAAGTGAGATAACGAAGAGAGATGAGTATTCTAAATCAGGAGTTGAGACCAAATTTTTGTGCCAAGAAAAATTGGTTTAATCTAGCAACCTGATCAAGATGTTGATAGATACTTCAGAAATAAATTAATATGCCTGTACCATAAACTCTACCTTTTTTTCTTTTTTCTTTTTTTCTTTCTTTTTTTTTTTTTTTTTCCTTCCTCTAGTCTGTCAGAGGGGAAAAACATGAATTCTTTGGTGATGAAAATAGCCAGATTGGTAAATTCAGAATTTAGAACCAGAAATATATAACCACATTTTGCACAAACCCACACTTAAGGTACATATATGACCCCACTGCTGTCATGTCTTCAAGTCAGAAGCCAGTCTTCATTCCCTTCTACTCATCAGCATCCGAGCTGGGATGGTCAACAAAGGATTTCAAACTGTGGAAGTTGTGGAAACTGCTTTACGATGTTGCCATCCAACACATTTCCTCAAAGCACAGATCACTGTTGAAAATAACTTCTTGAAAAAGCAAATGAGCCTAGACTTGACTTAGTTTCACTGCTGGATAGTTTATGTGTATGAGTATCAAACTATAACAGTTAATACCATACAAATGATAAAACTAACTTTATTAAGCAGAGTCAATGAAGTTGTGCCAATGACATGAGGTGATTTAAGAATAAAATTAGCTGAACATTTTTAGAGAAAAAAAAGTCTTTAGCAGAAAATATTGATTCATCAAACTCAAAATCTTAAGCAACTGTGTTATATTCAGTAGAGAACCTCTCTGGTTTCCTCACAGATATTCTTCTCAGCTTTCAAGTGAAAACGATTCTCTAGAGCTGCAAGGCAATTTCACAATGTGGACTTTAGGCAGATGCTTAAATCTTTTGCTATTCTGAAAAACACAAGATTAGTCATTTCCATGTAGCAGAGGGGAAAAATCTTTATAAAATTCCCCCTACACTCCAACATAGTCTGGGATAAAAATAGTAAAAGAGAAAAAAATCATACAGATTTCATTTTGACATTTCCAAAATGGATTGCTTCAAATCAATAGTGTTAATAATCTCAACATTTTCAACTTTTCATTCTCATACTTTTTAACTTTTTGTTTCAAGATATCATTGCTTTGTTTTAAAATTTCACCAGATAAAGAGAAAAACAGGTAAAGGTCTAAAAATCCACAAACCAAAATGTTTTGTTGCAGATAAAAAAAAAATGTTTCCAGTTGACAAATGTGACTTTAGTGATCTTTACTTGTCTCTGGGAAAACTTGTCAAAATTCTCTTTTTCAACCCAAGTCAAGCACTTTTATGACTTTTTTCTCAGTTTTCATAATTAAAAAAAAAAAAAGTAATAATCCATTACTTGTTTAGTATATTGGGTATACATGGCAAGATTTGAGGGATGTATGAGTGGAGCTGCAGGGGCAGCCTCTGTGAGGAGAGGCTGGGGCTGTCCCATGCCAGACACAGACACCTCCAGCCAGTTCCAATGGACCTACAACAGGGCACAGCTGAGCCTCTCAGGCAAGATGGTGGCACCTCTGAGAATGTGTATTGAATAAAGAGTAAAACACCAGGCAAGTAGAGGAGTAGGGGGGTGGGTTGGGGATGGGGGGAAGCAAAGGCTGAGAAGCAAAGGAAACACTAGATCAGAGAAGGAAAAGAGGGAGGACATGCTCCAGGCACAAGAGCAGAGATTGCCTGCAGCCCCTGGAAGATCCATGCAGGAGCAGGGGAAAAATGTGAGAAGGAAGGAGTGGCAGAGAAGAGCCATTATTTTCTGACTCAACCCCCCAGTCCACAACTCAAATGTACCACAGAGGGACACGCAGATAAATGAGTGTGCAACAAAGGAGGGAAGTTGAGCCTGAAAAAGCAAGCAGGAAAGGTATGTTTTAGTGTTTGGTTTTGTCACCCCCTAAATCTATTTCATTTGGCAATACTTTTAATATTTTTTTTTTCCCCAAGACAAGTCTGTTTCACCTGTGACAGTAACTGGTAAGCAATCTCCCTGTCTTTATTTTGACTCAGAATCCTTCTGTTCCTGTTTTCTCCCCGTGTCCTATTGAGGATGGGGAGCAAGTGAGCAGCTGGGTGGGCATTTATCTGATAGCTAAGGATATCTCTTCACACATGGGTCTATTTAAAGTGCTCATTACCCTTCAGGGGAGAAAAAACAAAAACTATTTTTTAAATATTATTCAGGTAAGGGAAAATGTACTACAATTTTTGTATGTGTTGATGTATTTAACCAAATTGGAAAATAAAGTTCAGATATTATGCAGATTACCCTCCCAACATAGGGAACAGAGTGGAGGATTTTAAGGAGTCTGGGCTTTTCGTCACTTCTTTGGAGCCATCCTGTAAAATACGAGTTCACCCTATGTACTGGTACTGAGGACCAGGTTGTGCACTATGCTGTGCACTATGCTGCGCTTTCAGTCAATGCCATTAGCACAAAAAACTAACTTTCCTTTTTTTTTCCTTCAGTACATGAATTTGACAGCCACTTAAACAGGTATCCTTCCCTCCTTTTTTCTCCGTATATGAAGTCTTAAAAGCATGGGAGGATAACGACAGAGTAGAAGATTCAGTGCTCAAACAGTACAGTATCAGCATCCCTGGCTCTGAACAAGAGGGTCAGAAAAGCAATAATGAACTATATATTCTCTGCCTTTCTTTCACATTCCTTTGATTAGAAAATATGGACAGAAATTTCCATAATTATTTGATACATAAATAAATAGCTTATGCCCTCTAATGTGAAAATCCAAGGTCTATCTTTTGAACCAGCTCACATCTCTTCTTTGTGGGCCAGGTTCAGTGTTTGCACGCAGTAACACAGTATAAATTATGCAGGGATAATGATTCAAGAACTTAGGAAGGACTTTAAAAAACTTACTCTCTGCAAGGCACACCTGTGCTTCTTTACTTATTAATATGCATTTCTTTGTTTTGACATTTATATTTAGAACACGGAAAGGGCAGGTTGGGAGAGGATAATTTTTGAAGATGCTACCAGTAAAAGTTACAAAAAATAAGTGGGGAAAGGTTTTAAAATAAGCATAAAACAAAATCTTCAAACAAAACAATGCAAATTCAGAATTGAAAGTGGAAGTCTCTACAGTTATATAGACTTTGGACTCTGCTAAACAGCTATGAGTGCATCTTCCAAGGGAAGATGTGTTTGCAAAAGGGAATGATGAGATTTCTGCATCCGAAATACTTTAAGCCTGACATGCATTTTTATGCATGCAGCAAAGGAATAGTGATTGTCGTAATCTGTAAAGAGAGATTCCTGCTTCCATACTTGAGTGGTTAGCAGCAACTTGGCAAATAGTTTATAGATGTTACTGATATAGGAGGTTAAAGTCGCCTTGCCTTAGAGCTTAGAAGCTTTTGTTAGTTTTTGATAACAGTTAAGTCTCTTCACAGTGAGGAATTATGGAAATAAGGGGCAGGAAATGTATAAAAAAGGAAAACATTTCCTTTTGTACATAAAAGCATTCATCCTGCCCAAAGAACTGCAGAGTGTTGCAAGTGCAAGGTAAAACGTGTTGAACACAAGAGCCTGACTCTGCACTAATGAAACTGCCGGGCTGCTGAATTACTCCTGCCTAAGAATACTCTTTTGGGCACTGTAAAAATTATAAATGATAACCACAGCAGAAGCGATACATATACAGGGAACTTTGAGCTATGCACCTCATTTGACATGCTGAGGGTAGCATATTATCGTGACTTGATAAACACTATGCCTACAGCTCTGCTTAACTACTGGTCACATAAGGAAGAGGCAACCTGGGGAATCTGAGTGCGCAGGGTGCACAGAATGGTACCCAGGTCTTTGCCTTGTCAACACGCATCACACTTAAAATGGCACAGACCAAATCATCACTCCTTGTGAAACTAAAATAATTCCAGGAAATAGTAATATTATGTATTTAGATCTCCTTTATTCCAATACAGTTCAACACCAGACAGGCAAGTATACTTGCCTCTGGTAATGACCCTCAAATTTTGTTTGCTAAAAACCTTGATTTCCCAAATTTTCTTCACCTTATTTAATTGCAAGTTTCTATGAAAAAAAAAAAAAAAAAGAAATACACATATAAGTCAGAAAAGCTCTAACATATCTTCACGTCAGAAATGAGAAGATACAGGCTAAAAATCTTAAATGACAGTTGAAGAACCACAGACTATGCATTCCAAGCCCATTGCCTAACACTAGAAATCCCTAAATTTACATTTTAAAGCTGCTTATGAACCTTAAATGTCTGCTCAAAACTGCCTAGATCCACGGGGCACTGAACAGATAAGGCCTTGGTTTATATCTCAGCTCTGTCAATAAGTAACAACTAGATAGCTCACTCTCTGAACTGTCCGTTTGAGACTGATTCATCCGACTTCTCAAATCATGTCTATTCGTCATAGCCATCAAATCATGGCTTGAACCTCATAGAAACTACTGGTGGAAGAGGTTGTACTCCCTTTTGCTCTCACCAATTTTTACGCAGGAATGTACTGGTTAGAGCATGCACCTATGTCCCTGGAAGACCCTGTCTGAGTTTTCACGCTACTGTAGGGAGCTGTACCTATATCACTAGAAACACCTGTTAACCAATAGGCTATTTGGTATTCAAACCAGGTCTTCTCAAGTTCATCTGTTTAAAAATGTTCTGCTTATATAAAACTTTTGCAATATTTATGGAACAAGGATTGGAATTTTGTTCTCTCTCACTCTGGCTTACTAATTACCACCACCCTATGACTAAATTCAGCATTTCATACTGAAAAGGCAGTTCTGCTTGCTCAGCATGTCTTAACACATCAAGCTTATGGTCTTTATAAAGCATCCAAATATCTAGAAATCTGATCATAAATCACCTAAGGTGGAATTTATGTGACCAGACATAGGCAGCTAAGCTTTCTTTATTGTCAGAGAGAAATAAGCCCTTTTAGTGGAAGAAGCCTACCTTCAGATGGCCATCTATACTTGTTCAGAAGAATTTCACCCTAAAAGAACCTCTCTCTCCCTCCTTGAATTCTAAAGAGTATTTGGAATGACCAGCTCAGCTGTAGGTGACTGATCTGCAGATGTCTAAAGTTTGATGAGGTAAATTCCACCACTTTCAGTATCCATATTTTTCTGGATCTATTAGTAACACCTGTATGTAAAGTTTTTTCCTGAATTATTTGAACAGCTATAAAAATTGGTCTAACAATTGTCTTCTGGAGCAGATTTTCCTTTACCAAGCAGATACAAGTTTCTTCATTAATTTTGTCTTACATGAGAAGGAAGGACAGCTGTTACTCTTCCTTATCAAGATTAATGTATTAGTGACTGAAGTGTAAAGCTTCCCTCCGTACCAGGTTTATGTGCCCTTGTTTTAGTACCAGGGCTGTGTGTGAGGGTAGTGGCAGGGGTGGTCTATGTAAAGAGAGGCGCCAGGAGCTGCCCCATGTCAAACACAACCAGTTGCAGATGGTTCAATGCACCCACCACAGGCCACAGCTGAGCACTTCAGTCAAGATGGTGGCACCTCAGGGAAAACGTATTTATGAAAGGGCAAAATGCTGCACAGTAGTGTGAGAGGTGTGGAAAAAAATGTGTGAAACTGCCCTGCAGACACAAAGTGAAAGGAGAAGGTGCTCCAGGCACCAGAGCAGAGATCCCTCTGCACTGCTTGGTTTAGGAAGGAAGTGATAGAGGACCGGAGAATGAAGGAGTGAGGTTGAGCCTGGGAGGAAGGGGTAAGTTATTTTACTTTTTGTCTTTGCTCCTCATCATCCTACTCTATTTTTAATTGCTAGTAAGTTAAATTAATTTTCCCAAAGCTGAGTCTCGTTTGCATGTGATGGTAGTTGCTGAGTGATCTCCCTATCTCGACCCATAAGTGTTTCATCCTGTTTTGTCCCTGTCCCCCTTATTTTGTTGAAGAGGGGGAGTGAGAGAGCAGCTGGGTGTCTGTTTGGCAGTCAGCTCGGGTCAACTCACCACACTGTCAAAAAATGGGAGTATCTTCCGGTATTGTCCTAAACAAGGTAATGAAATGTTTTTGTTTGAATGGTGGAGTAGGGAGAGATGCATGGGTACGTCTACATTGTCTGTTGAGCACCGCTTGGAATCCCTTTGCTCTTAGGACAGAATTGTCTTTGCTGTTGCAGATTGCCAGATGTTTAGAGGGGAGGCAGGTCAACCATGAGCTACTGTTCAGGAGCAGTGCAGACTTATCCAGAAAGAAATAGGCCCAAATCATCAAAGTATTTAGGGCAGAGATGTGCTTCTCTTTTTTTTTCAGAGGAACATTAATAGCTTTCCACTAACTGCAATACCATGACAATACCTTATAGGCATGATCGGATTCTGTGGTTGTAAGCAATCTTCCAAATGTGCATTGACAGCACTGATGAATATTTATAAGGAATGATAATAAAAATAATAGTAAGGTAGACACTAGATCTGATATTATGCTTTTGTTCAGAACATGTGTTCATTGCTGGCTTCCTCCTTCATTTTTATTTCCGAATTAAAAAAAAAAAAAAGTAAAAAAGAAATTGTAACTGAATGTGGTTTCCCTTCTTTACCTTTCTTTGCATGCTTGAGAGCTGAGCTAACAGGAAAATCCTACCTAAATGTGTTTGCTTCTTCACAGAACTGAACTCCCAAAGAAGTGATAAATTGGCTATTTAAATACTATTTATAGGACTGCACACTTAAGTATAAAGTTTAATGACTTAACACAATTGTAAAAGAGGCCTGGCTCAGTATCAAAAAACTTACAGCCGGATCTTCAGCTGGTGGAAATCAACAGTGCTGTGTTGAGTTCAGTGGAGCAATGCCAATTTTCACCAACTGAAGCTCTAGTTCTTTATATTTATCTACAGATTTACTTTAATATGGTTCCTTTGTCATGCTCACTGGCATGCACACTCATGCCTAATGTGGGCACTGCTGTGTAAAGGATGTGTCACGCCATTCAATGAAATGTTTAAAGGAACCACCTGCAGCCCATTGCTAGTTAGCAATGCAGGTGGAAGTGCAGAATCCCACAAGGAATGCTGCCCAGCTTTTCCATCCCTCAGCAAAGCAGGTTCTAATACGTAGGTTTCTGTGTAACTGCTGTTGAGCTGCTACTTACACACTCACTGCACAGTCAGTGCTTCTGATAATTCAAAATTGCAAACTGCTTTGGGGGTACTTGGAGCAGATGAAGGGTGCAATATAAAACCAAATTCTCTTCTATTCAGTTTGTGAAACTATGAGTTATACTTGACAGTGTGGTAGAAAATATTTTTGTATGTCTTAGGACTAACTCCTGTGAGCAGTTTTTGTACTGTTTCAAAGTAATTTCGCTCTGGGGAGGGAACCAAAGCAATGATCATCCGTCCAGGATAAGAATTAATAGGACCAGTATTGATCAGCCACAGCTCTTTACACAGAGCTCTGGCCAGAGTCAAATGTAGCATTTCTTCACATCTCCCTTTGATTTTTCTCTAGAGAATTTCATCTAAAGATGTGTCAGTTTCAGAATGCTAGTTATTTAATTCTATCCATCACTAATAGAAAAAAGAGGGAGGTAAAAAACCCAAAAGACACAAACACAACCAAAATCAGATAGATAACTAAAATTACTCTGGGCAGAAAAGAAAACATCTGTTTACGTAAAATTCAAAAAGGGAAGGTCTGGTACTCTCCACTCATAAAGACATACATATACTCTTTCCTTAGCACCCTTTCTAAAAATGAAAAAAATTGAAGGGTAAAGTACAAATTCCAAACCCATCTGTTTATCATTATGGTCACAGGAAATGTTTCATAATCACACCAATGTTACTGAACAAGGATTTACTTATTTATTTTTATTATATGAATGCGCGGGAAGTAGTTGTTACGAGGTACTCCTGATGTCCTGGAAATGTTCTTGCATGTGCAGCATTGGAATTAATAGCCACTTAAAAGCCTATTCCCATTTCCCAGAGGCCAAATTGAGTTTCAATGATGGTTTCACTGGAGGCAGGATCAGCTCCTGAATAAACCATAGGGAACAGACTAAAATAAGCAGGATATATGGGGCTACACTGTCACTCTGTCTAGCCCAATATTTTGTTTGAAATGGTGAGAAATAAAAGATATTTATAGAAGGCAAGAAAACCCAGAGTCTTTTTATAGTGAAATTATTCAAAAATCCTCTTGCAGAATCTAGCAACTAGAAAGGCAGGAACTCTTTATTTGAGCCAGAATTAATTTCATGGACATATTGAAAAGTGGAAACAGAGATAGACTAGACTGTGCAGGGGTCTGGAGTTGTTACTCATCTCTGATTTCAACTGAAATCTCAAGCAACTGAAATAGATGTTGTGGCCTAATTTCAAATTTGCTTGAGATCACCTAGAAGATGTGCTGCTCTTCAGAACAGGTTTAGTCTGGAGTTATCAGTGGACTAGGACAAGGATAGCAGGACTGTTGTCTTGCCTGGATAAGAAGCCATTGGTACAGTTTGTTTGGAGGAAGACGTCATAGCAGACTTTTGTTTGGTTAGCACTATATTCAATTGCATGGGAAGACACTGGAAAACAGGCTCAACTCAGCTCAAGCTGAAAAGTTTAATTATAAAATACAGGTGAAAAGATTAAAAAACATTTTTCTCAGCCTTTTACTTTGCTAGGACTCAAGGAGGCAAGACTGGTTCTCAAAAAAAAAAAAAAAAGAGGGTGTCACACCAGCTTCCAGGGGTGAACACCAGAGCTGTGGCTCAGCACTGTACGTTGTGCAGTGAAATGGGCACCTGACCCCTAGTCTAGATGTATACCACCAATGACAACCCTGCATGCTGCAGAGCTTAGGGAATCACACTGCTGTTAGAGATGTAAGCTTTTTAGCCAGAATCAACATTCAATGTGAACAACGCTGTCAGCCAGCAGAGAGCTATCAATAAACATAAGTTTGTGAATGACCTCACAAACGTAACTGGTTACAGTAAGTGGTGTCAATAACTCCATAAAGATAAATCCAAGAAACACTAATTATTGCTGCAAGGTCAGTTAAGAAGAGATGACCAAGTAACAGAGCAAACCAAATATCTTTATTTTATTATTGAAAAAAAAAAAAATTACAAACCAAAACCATGCTATTGGCATAATGGTAAGTAAGAGTGTTGGTACAGAAAGATGGTATTTTATATGAAACACTGGTAAATATATGTTAATATGTCTTGCAAAATAAAGCAAGTAAATTCTATTAACCTACTTTTATCCAGGATTGTACTACTTGAAAGACATTAGTAAGTTTGAGTTAGATACTGTGCAATCCAAAAATTTAAGGCATGTTAACACTTCTTAATTCCATTTAATTTCAGATGTTCAGTTGAAATCAGAGTCCAGTCTCTCTGAATTTCCTCTAAATCAAAGGATAGACAAGCCAAGATTGGACAATATTTCCTCATGGGACTATAAGTAACACTAAGATACAGGAGGCTTCCTGCCTTCTTACAGCCATGAATTTATGTTGATCAGAGTAGGTTAGAGCAGAGTATTGGCCTTAAAGGTGGAAGCAATGCCTTCATGTTAAACTTAAGGTATTGGAAGAGGTAGATGTATCCTTTAAAGGATCTGAGCACTGGGTGTTATTTAAAACTCTATGTGAATTGCAATTCTCACGCATCAGCAGATGCCCAAACATGCAGGAAAACAGCATACTGCTGGAGAGGGTGAGGGGAAGGTGGGGTGGGAGTGGTATGGGTATTGCTCTTTTAGCAATTTTCTGGTTATCAAAATCAAACAATTCTAGGCAGAAAGAATTGTCGCCCCCCCGCTGCTTTCTTCTGAGAAAGAAAGTGATTGTAATATCTTTATCTCCATTATGGCTTGTTTCTGATTGAGAATTTTCTTAGCTGAATTCCAAATGTCTAGTGAAATACACCCAGGCCTACTAATAACAGTCACCAAGGATACACAGAGATTTAATGCAGTGTTTGCAGAGCTGGGAGTAATGGCTGTCAGACTGAGCTACTGGAGTTACAGTACTTCATTAGCTCATTTGGAAGACCTGTGATTTTAGAGAAGAAAGTGTCTAAACTGTAAACACCTCCCAGATTTTTCCACCACCCTACTCGGTTTTTTTTTAGATATGATGAGACTTATTAAAGAGACAAATGTAAAATAGAGAACACTTGCAATCAAATGAGTATTTATTGTGCGTAAAAGAAAAACATTCATCTTCAAATCCCTTTGAAAGAATGTATCTGTATACACAGGGAATCTGGTTGGTTTTGTATTTTACTGGTGCTTTACTTATGGTAACATTAAGGAAGATCAGTGCTATTCTCTGCATGGTAGTTAGTAGAAAAAAAAAAAAGGAATAAAGGGAAAGCAATGCAATTTTGTGAAGTATTGTGGCTTTCTTTCACTGAGATTTACACATTTCTTTCCCCTTGCTTGCAAAACTAGTTTTTGGGACATTTGTCTGCTTGCACTGTACTAGTCATTTGGTGAAACCTGTGTGGCCACAGAGGGTATTTTGTTGGAACACACTGACACAGCACTGTGTAACTCAGATGCTTTTTATAACAGCACAGGTATTTGCCACCTGGGTGTTTACAGTTAGTAAGTACAAAAGCCTACAGCAGGTTGTTTTACGTAGCTTTCCATTTTTATTTGCAGCATTTTGCTTTTCAAAGGAGATAGAAAGTTATAGAAGCAAATTAAAAATACCAGTCTTGATAATCGCAAAGATGGGACTGCCTTGTTTTATCTCCTAGCTGACAGCACAGAAGTGGGTTTGTTTTTTGTCTGGTGCAGTAGTACCAGGTTTGACTGAAGCTGCCCCTCCCTGGCCGTGAGCTCTCATTCTGGGTGGCAGGCAGAAGCCATCCTAACACCAGGGGCTGCTGGGGAATCAGAGCTCACTGTGAGCAAACTGGATGATAAGACACAGAAAGAAAAATAGAAGGGAGTTTCAGGGTCTCAATATAGGGTTTCCTGCATAAGGAAGATTTATGGGAAACAGCTTTCCCACCCTCCTCACAGGTCCCAATCTAAGTATCCCCAGCTATATATGAGGATACGATGGACAGTATATTTTCTGGAGTGGAGCAGATAAGATTGAAATAATAAATCAGTCGCTTATAAAAGTTGCTGTTGTATCCTTTCACTTAATTTCATTAATTAGTGTTGGGCAAAACTCAAAAGCTTTGGTTGGATACTTCCACCCATTTCCCAAACCCTGATAAGCCCCTCAACTCTTCTTATGTCCTGAATTTCTCTTTTCTGCTTTTCAGTGCTTGATCTCCCCAAAAGACACTAAAACTAGGGAGTATATCACTCCTGTATTTACTTTGATGGTGATACAGCTCCTAAAGCACAGAGTAAGTGGGACTGAGCTCAGAGAAAGAACTTGTGTTTGTGTGACTTCAGGATAACGAGACATGGGCTTATGCACAAATATTCACATTGTCCTGTTCTTCCTGTCACTAGCTGCTAACATCGCTGTACTTTATTTACTGTACAGTAAAACTGGGAATCCTGCAGATTAAAAACTATTGCTTTCAAGTCTTGATATCCCACTCATTTCCTGTCAGCCTGCTGATATAACTGATCCAGAAGGCACTTTTCATTAAGACCTACAGTAAGAAAATCTCTTAACGCTGGATTTGAATTTTCATGGTAAACACTGGATTGGGTAACTTCCATTACATGTCACCCAGCAGGGAAAATACACTGTGGTTGTGTCTTAGCAGATGTTTGGTGACAAATATCACTCATCTCTGTGGCAATCATCTTGTGTCAGTTTTCTTGAGACCACAGAAGAGATTAGGATTTAGAACAAAACACTTTTTCAATCTACTTTGTAGACAGACTTCCACATAGGTCCTTCTAGACGTTCCTTTATTCAGCTGTCGGTTGCTTTTAAGTCATTTTAAAAAGTAATGATGAGGATTTATCTCTCCCCTCCCCTTCTTATGGTGACTTAAAGCAAAGCTTGAAAAGCCTTCATTTGAGTAAACAGATCAGGTTTTAAAATGCAAAGCTAGAACTGACATTTTAATTGTGATCTTGAAGAAATTACTTGTACAAGGAATATAAAGATTGCAAGAGAAACCTCTACCAATGGCTTCTTGAGGACTTTTCAATCTAGGTCCTCATTTCTGCTGAAGTTAATTGAAAAGAGATTTCAGGACTTTACTCCTGTCTTTTCATTAGACGCTACTAAATTTGGCATCCCTAGCTTGAGGGCCTTTCTCCATTATTTATAGATCTGGTAGACTTGCAGAGACTGGATGAATGGTCTTCCATAAGCATAACTCTTTCATTCCCACCATCTCCTTTTCAAGCTACATTATAACATTTTATATTTCAGAAAGGACATTTAAATGTGAAGTGCCAGAGTCTCAGTAGGGGAAAATGAAAGTAATTCTTTATTGTGTTCATAGGCTTTATTAACAATGCCATGAATCCTGTGTTTATTCTGTGTACAGTAAGCACAAAGAAAAAGCATAGCATTACAAAACCTAAGTGGTCATGTTTTATTGTTTAGCATTCACCAATGTGAAAACCTGTTTATGATATGAAGTTGTGGAAAACAAGGTTCTTCTTACTTTCAAAGACTTTTGGCTTCATACTTAACAAGTGCAAATTGCTATGGTTCTTTTGAATTTAGTGAATCTTTTCCACATATTTTTTTTTTTTCAGCTACTACTTCTGAGATACTGGTAAGACAAAATGAACTTGCTTCATTTCAAATATACTTCTTGTATAGGACACATCTGACAATATGCTGCCTGTCTCATTTAGCAAAGTAAAGCTTACAGCTCTTTACAATGCATTGCAAATAATTAAAATATTACTAGTGAGATTTAGTAACGTTGCCTATTTTTTATGAAAGCAGAAACCTAATACTGGTGGTGCTCATACAACATCATAGAATTTCTTTTTTTTTATTATTATTTATTTTTTTCCTTCTAGTAATCCTCTTTATGGGCTTAAAGAAAAAAAGATAATATCAAGGTCTTTGGTGGCTCTAGGACATTGATTGCCAAACCTAACCATTCTTCCAAATATCAGTAAACTAGGAGCAGCAGACTGCTGTGAGCTATTTTTCAGCCAAAAAGATTAGATTTGTCTCTTAGACGGGTCTGACATCTAATATAGATTTCCAATGGGTTGAGTTTCGCCAGTCATAGTTGTGACTTTGTGAGAAGACTTGCAGCTTTCTGAGGGTGGAGTATGTCCCCTGCTGGGGAACTGAAGCATGCACCTCAAGCCCTGGCACAGCAAATCTTCCGTATTACCTGTTTGTAAGAAAGCTTCAGTTGAGCTGTGGGGAGATACCCATGTGGTCAAATCTTCAGGGACAACTTCTGTTAGTGCTACACAGCGCAGTGGCTTCTGGATTCAAATAATGAGGCAGCTATGGTTATTTAGGGCTTGCAAAGAAGTAGGAAGAAAAAAACAAAAGGAGAGAAAAAATGAAACATTGCATCTTAGACAGTTACGAGTTTTTAGCCTTTGTTCCAGGGACACACTATGAAGACATATTGTCTCAGAGACTTGCACTGCTGTTTCTATGGGAAGCACAGAAAGAGGACTATAAAATAATTAAGAGAAAGTAACAAGCTGCACTTGTTAATGAAATCCAATTTTGATTTATTTTCATAAAAGTACCGGCATTATTTATGTAAACAATACAAACAGCATCTGCTATTTAGCTTTGTGTGAGATTTTCCGTATCACTGAGGTTTAGGGAATATCACTTAGGGAGAAAAGCAATTTTAAGGTTATCATGTGAGTGACAAAGACATTAATCTGACAAGATATGCTCAAGAGACTCAAGATGCAATTGTAGAATTCTTTTTGGCTCTCTCACCCATAATTTCATGGAGCTCAGTGTAATTAACACACTTCATGGGATTTAAGTAACATTTGTTACTTCTCCATCAGAATGCAAATTTGAGTATGATATGGATCTGTACAGAAGACAGCAACAACTGTTCCCTAGGTAATAACTTGTGCACTGTTTCCCACTGCAAGGGGGGTGGGGAGATGGGGGAGGCAGAAAGGTGACAGAGAAAGCATTACTCAGGTTTTATTAGGAAGTTAACATATGTTTTATAGCTGCTGCAAATGCAGAAACCAGACATGTCATAAAATTAACAAAAATTAAATGGTTTATTGTCAGCTTGAAAATTTGAGGCCTCACTTTCTTAAAAGCTGTATGAAACAATGAAATCTGCAGACTCTGTGTGTGTGTGTTTGTGTGTGTGTGCGTAAATGGATGTGCAAACAGATAAGACAAAAATCAGTAGGTCAGAAACATCTGTTAATTCTTAACCAGAAAGAAAGCATTATAATAAAAGAGAGTCAGTAATTACAGATGTGCATATGCGCGCATATGTGCATGTATTTCAACTACAGAAATACATCTGAGCATTCAAATGAGAGGTGGCAGATGTACCATCCCAGGAAACATTCAAGGTCAGGTTGGACGGGGCTCTGAGCTACCTGATCTAGTTGAAGATGCCCCTGCTTATTGCAGGGGGGTTTGAACTAGATGACCTTTAAAGGTCCCTTCCAACTCAACACATTCTATGATTCTAAATCAAGAATCTTACTTTTTCTGTAATAGGTCAATGTACAATAAAAGAACAGATTACAAGACTGTTTACTTCCCTGTCCTACGTTCCATGTCAGAAGACAAAAGGCTAACCCAAGTCTATACCATGTAAGGAGAGATCAAGTGGTCTCAACTGCTTATGTTTTTCGTCATGAAATTGAAAAAAATAAAAATGAATTTCATGCCACAAGCAGCCTATTAGAAAAGAAAAAGCAAATTATGCAAATAATTAATTAGTCACCACTACATTTCTCTAGAAATAACCCTCTGAGACAGAAAAGATCTAGATTTTAGACTTCTTCATCATATTTGAATACAAAGTGAATAAATGCACAGATGCATAATGCATACAGAACATATAAGTTGAATAAATGAAGTGGGGCGTACAGTACACATTAGTTTATTAATGCTTCAGATTTTCCTTGATGTCCTTCAGGCACATTATTATCTGCCTTAAGGACGATCAGATTTATTCTCATCTGCTCTTATTTTTTTTTTTTCCCTACAGATGAAATAAATAAATAAATAAATAAACAAATAAACCTGTACAATGAAGTTTCCCTTAGTGCATTTGTCATTGGCAGAACACTAATCTGAAGGAACTCTTAAACTGTCAACATCACAGAATGGGAGATTCAACTAATTTATCCCAGAAGTCTCTCATTTTTATTCAACTAGAATTGAAATGTTTTTGTTTCTTGATGAATTTGAGGTATTACTACTCCTTTATNCGAATGTTATCTAAAAGTGAAATTAAAGTAATTAATTTATCACACATGCAGTTCAGCTTCTTGGCAACAGCTAGATTCACGCTACATGTTCCTAGTGCAATACTAAACACTTCATCTCAGTTGATCTTCAGGCCACGGGTTGTATTGTGCATCTATTTTGTGTATTAGTGGTCCTCTATATCATGTGAAATCACCTATTGATAGGCACTCAGTGTAGATAATTCTGAGAAATGTAATTTAATTGTGAGACACTTACAAGATGGTATCTAGGATTTAAAGCCTAGCCATATCTTTATAACAGTCCACAACCTACTCCCGAAGCTCTAAGCAGCTCAATTTTCATTTGCACATTTATATGTCTTTCTGACACCCGCTGCCCAAGAGCTGGTGNTTTTTTTTTTTCCCTACAGATGAAATAAATAAATAAATAAATAAACAAATAAACCTGTACAATGAAGTTTCCCTTAGTGCATTTGTCATTGGCAGAACACTAATCTGAAGGAACTCTTAAACTGTCAACATCACAGAATGGGAGATTCGACTAATTTATCCCAGAAGTCTCTCATTTTTATTCAACTAGAATTGAAATGTTTTTGTTTCTTGATGAATTTGAGGTATTACTACTCCTTTATATTTTTAGTTCAAAACAAATTACAAGAAAACCTGAATCTCTAAGCTGGTTAAAACTGCATGTGGAATCAAATCAATGTGCTATTATCATACAAGGTAAGAAAAAAAAAAAGAAAAATATGTAGATCCCAGAGTGCCATTGATGCTTCTGATTTCTAAGGTCTACCTTATATTTATGTCTACAGAAAGCTTGATATACCTCCTAGGAAGAATGAGAAATGAACTTTAAATGTTTTAAGATTTTTCTTATTCATAGNGTTCACAACCTACTCCCGAAGCTCTAAGCAGCTCAATTTTCATTTGCACATTTATATGTCTTTCTGACACCCGCTGCCCAAGAGCTGGTGCCATAAGCAATTCATTCTTAATCTATGTAACTAAAACAGTGATTTCAACATCCTTAGTTTAATGTGCTGTTTTGTCAAAACACCACTGTTCTATCTTTTTTGAAGAGCTTAAGAAATGTCAATAATCGTGTTCATATGAAACAAATGTTGTGCAGCTAGGTAGTTGAGGGAGCAAAATCTTCATGAAATACACAATTTAAGTGTTTTTAAATGTATGATGTAATTTAAAATAGGTGATGTTTTAAATTATTTTCTTTATAAAAGGTATGTTCTAAGAATCTCAGCTTGTCACATTTTCTCAAATAGAATATATATTTTTTAAGTTTTTATTCTGCAAAAACTGTATTTTTCTGGTAGACAACCTGTTTTATTCTTCCTAAAATGTATGCACAATACTTTTCTCTATCTTCTTTCCCTAGAATTAAAATGGCACAACTACTACTTTAAAAAGTTACAAATAAGAAGTTTTATCAANAAGATTTTTCTTATTCATAGGCATATGGAGGCATTCAGATGAGCAGTGAAGCATCACCACTGACATGAGCCCAGAAATAAACAGGAGAGGCAGAATAAAAGAGACTCAAGATAAGCATTTATCCCAATGGGAGACATATGACACATATGCACTGTAAATAAAAATACTCTGTTCTCAGTCCAGCCTGATTTTCATGCTATCAGACTAAGAAGGAACATTTTCTAATGCCTCTTTACTGATGCTATATTTATGTCTGGGAAGATTTTTCTTTACNGCCATAAGCAATTCATTCTTAATCTATGTAACTAAAACAGTGATTTCAACATCCTTAGTTTAATGTGCTGTTTTGTCAAAACACCACTGTTCTATCTTTTTTGAAGAGCTTAAGAAATGTCAATAATCGTGTTCATATGAAACAAATGTTGTGCAGCTAGGTAGTTGAGGGAGCAAAATCTTCATGAAATACACAATTTAAGTGTTTTTAAATGTATGATGTAATTTAAAATAGGTGATGTTTTAAATTATTTTCTTTATAAAAGGTATGTTCTAAGAATCTCAGCTTGTCACATTTTCTCAAATAGAATATATATTTTTTAAGTTTTTATTCTGCAAAAACTGTATTTTTCTGGTAGACAACCTGTTTTATTCTTCCTAAAATGTATGCACAATACTTTTCTCTATCTTCTTTCCCTAGAATTAAAATGGCACAACTACTACTTTAAAAAGTTACAAATAAGAAGTTTTATCAAAACAAAACCCAGATCCTCCAGCAATATTAACACATTTTCTCTTGTTTATACTAGAAAAAGTTAAGGCGAGGTACATAGACTTACTCTGTGCTTCAAGCTAAAATCAGTGGTTCTTGTAAAAATGGAGAACCAAATTCCAGTATCAGTAGCCCTTAGTCCTGGGTCAATAGTCATTCTCTAAGCCCTAACACAATTTCCTAGATTCACAAATATGCTACCAGGCGTGAACTTGCTGATTTCAACTCTTTTAGTTGTGTTCATGAACAGAAGTGATGTTTAAGCTATCCAGGACTCAAATTACACAGAACTTGAAAGGTCAGTATTACCACCTCCAACTACAGCTAGAAATTCATAGGAAGTTCATGGGACTGCAATTGTTTCTTTTTTCTGTCCCTGTCAAGACAATGTGTTGGTAAATTTTGTATCTGGTAAGGCCAGTCTTCATACCAGCCCTAAAAATCCATTTGTGGGAATACTGCATGTTGTACAATTTACATAGTGGGATTTTTTAGGTGCATTCAAGACTGCTCTAAATCCAAGCTTTTAAAATCTGATAGATGTTTTATTACCCCTTGAAATGCTTTAGTATATTCTTCCTGTTATTTTCTGTGCTGTGTTCTTTTAAATTCCATACAAAGTGGTCAGTTTCATTGGTATAAATGAGAATATGACACTCTAATGAGTATAAATCAGTTGGAGATGATTGATGTGTAAGTGACAAAGGCAAATCCCTTATATGAAAAGACATGGATTTTCCCATTCAGGAAAAGCTGGTGTCCCATTAACAGAAGCTGCAAGTATTGCAGCAAGAAAATCTGCGTAACTCAGAATTTACTCACCATTTCAGTGTTTGGGAATTGGGCACACGTGATTCATAGCAAGGTCCGTGTAATGTTCATGACCCTGGAATACTCTTACTTTGCATATGTCCCTTGAAGAGTTGAAATATTCTCCTTGAGTATACCACCTGAAAGAATGAAAACACTTCTCCCAACACACGAAACTGACTTTGAACCAACTCAGCCCCACACCAGAACTTTCCAGTTCTTTTTTTCAGGGTTGTCTTATCTCCAGAGAATAAAATCTGCTTTGGACCTATAGTAAGCAGAGACAAGCATGAAGAGTTGTAGAATATGAACTCACTGGAAGTCTTTCACTACTCGTGAAATTCTTTCAGAAGCAAAAAATAAGCTGCTAAAAATAAGCATTAACATCCTATCATCATCTCATTTCTCATAGCCTACCATTGTACCATGCTTCTGGAGATGTTCTCTAGCAGTCTGAGATTATTTTATTATTTTTTTGTCAGACAAGAATGTCTTGAAAATGAACCGGATCACAAAGAGTTCAGATTTTCCTCAATATATTTGATTCCATAAAATAAATCAAAGGATTCCTCATCTCATACAAATGCATGATAAATTTTGTCCAACAGGATGTACTTATTTCTGCCTAGTTGACATTATTCATTGTGTTAAGCTTGCATTTACCTTCTAATTGTGCTTATGTTGCCTACAGCAACTAAAGCTTTAAAACAGGTTTCATCAGCCAAGAAAGCAAAAGCAAGTAATTGTTTCTAAAATCTTTTCTGTTTAATTCTGGTTAAACCTTGATTTTTTCCTAGCTCAGTGGCGTAAAAGCAGTAATAATTGGCTTATTGCTATGTAATATTTGTAAGCATCAA
>VXBO01011669.1:270530-313812 GCA_013400135.1 Rhinoptilus africanus | reverse complement strand
CCCTCCGCAGGGGGCGGCGGGGCCCGGGGGCGGCCGGGCGGCGGAGGGCTGCGGGGCGGCTGGGCCCGGCCGCTGGGCTCGGCCTGGTGCTGTGATGACCGCGGCCGCAGCTCCCTGCCTGTCCCTGTCTCCATAAAGTAGGGGGTCCGCGGGGAGGGCTCGGCGCGGAGGGCAGGGCAGCGCTGCCCATCTTGCTCTTACCGTCGCTGTTTCGTATTTGTTATTTTTCTTTTCCAAAAGGGGTTGCTGCGAGGGGTATTTTTGTTGTCGTCCCCTTGTGAACCTGGCTCTGCTACCGCACGCTGGGAGTCTGCGTGTGTCCGGGTGTGCTCAGGGTTTTCCCTTAGTGCCGCTGTAGTGCTGGGAGCCACTTGAGATTCTAACTGGGGCAATCTCTCGTTTGTGTAATGCCTTTTTAATTTGATCTCCTTTTAATGGGAGCTCCGGGAGAAGGTTAGTGGGGGAGAATATGATTATTTCCTGGGAGTTTGGGGTTTTACATGACTTTGCTTTGCTGGGTGATCTTCAGTGTCTTGCTTTGTATTTTCATCATGTGCATGGCATCGTAGTCATTCCTTCAGTCTGCTAAGTGTAAGGATAGTAAGGAGGCTGGGGGTGGGGGTAGGTGAGAGCTCTTCCAAAAGCTGGAGGGACCATCTTTCTCTGCTTCTGCATAACCTCTGCTGAATGTTCAAATCCCAATTCCAGTCTCTCCTAAATCTGAAATGGGAGAGCAAACCATATGGTAAAGGATACCTATCACCAGTGCACAAAAGCTCACTCTCTTCCAGGCAGCTTTGGCCAGCTGTTCTTCTGGGAGTATGAAGAAAGGTGGAGCCGGCATGGTGGCTAATTCCGAATGAATTGGGCTTCCCTTGCTTATCGGTACTCCTAAATTTGCAGTACTATTAAAGCCCAGCTGCTTTGCTGTGACTTGTATTAATTTTTTAAAAAATGTGATACACCACCTTTCTGTTTGTATATGCCTTCATTTCTCAGATAGTCTTGTCATCTTGTGTAAATTAGTAAGATACAACTTTTTTTCTGGAGGATGAGGTAAAGCAGCTTCTCCAAGTTTTAAGTTCTCTCAAGCAGTCCTTAAGTTTTTTTCTTGATCCCTGAAATGCATTTTAGAAAGGAAGTATATTCTTGTCTGTGTGCCAGTGGAGTGCACTGTGGAAGCATGTATGAAGCAGGGATTTTTCAAAAGGCACTGTTAAGAGTTAGATACATGAAGTTAATTGAATTTCCTTATGAGGTTGGAGCATAATTCCTTAAGGTTTGTTGCTGTGAAGCTCTAATACTCTTATTTCTTTTCAAGGAAAATAACAATGTCAATATTGGCATGTTCCTTTGGTTAGTGGTTCTTCTCAGAGTAGAGAAGAAAGATATCCTTAAATTGGGGGAGCGTATAGCACGGATTAGAGCATAAACTTCTGTTGCGACTTTTTGTGACTATGCATAAACCAAACAAGAAGATACTTTCCTTAAATAACATTTGTACAAAAGTTGAAGAGAGTCTTCTAAAAATAATTAAGTGAACAGTTTGATAATAAATACAAAAATATATTTAGAGGAAAATAAATAAAGTTTAAGAAATTCTCATACCTTATTGAAACTACTTAATCTTAAACAAATAAATAAAAATCACAGATTATTATCCCTAAGTGGATTTTCTGTGCTTTTACTTGACAAATTGTAATAACTGGGGTTCACATGGAATTCCTGTGAGTAAGATGTTATTTTAATCAGATTTTGCTTAGCACTGTGGGATGCTGTGAATTCTGGGTCATGGTGCAAAACTCACTGTAGTCGTTGGAAGGAATATCCCAAGTGTTGTGACTGGCTTTGGGATGAGCTTGGACATCAGCTTTAAGAAATTACACGTTTGAGATTCATTGCCATAAATCGGGTAAACCAGCTGCCGTAATGGTTCTGGATGAGTTTGTAAGGGTTATCTGTAAGGGTTAGCTATTGAACTTTTCCTTGGACCACTGCTTTTTTGTATGGAGAAAGGTGTCAATAGCTCAGATGTTCTGCAGTGCTGAACAGACATGAAATTAGCATGAGTAATAGAATTGCATTCCATAGGATATCCTGCAAATACCAGAGAGCTTTACCTGCCCCATTTTACACATGGGGTTATGCTAATATTTCATTTTAATTTGTTTTCTGATTGAATTGTTTAATTAGATGCCATCTGGGAACTCCTTTAGCATATAAATTGCAGTCTTGTAATATTTTGCCAAGTGTCCTGGAAATGAGAAGGAACAAGAGATGCTTTCATATCAAACACTTTTGAAAGTATGTATTTTTAAAAAGACATTTTCATGGCAAGAAAAGTATCAGACTGAAAAGAGGTTTCCCAGTAAGAGATGTTCAGAGAGAATGAAAGTATGCACGCGTCGTGTTCCAAAAGTACAGTATTAGAAAGGGAATTATGGGGACTGGTATTGGCCAAGAATGCACAAGTATGTACCCGCCACATTGCACATCTTACACCGCTGTGTATCCACACTTCTGCAAATGTTGAAGGATAATAATTTATCTGCACAGGTTTTCTGGGTGCTGGAAGTACTTCTCTGCTTCCTTCTTTCCTCATTAGGTGTTAATATATGTCGTGTAGCCTGTGGTTGTGCTGTGCAAGAGTCATTCATCAGTATCCTGACTTCTGTGGTGGGCAGTTTGGGGCAGGACTGGCAGCGCTGAAGTCTACCTGGGCAATAGGGACCACGGAGGTACTTTGTGGAGTGGAAGCATGACGCTGGAACTTGAGCTTAAGCCCAGGACTCATAATTCTTGGCTTGTGGCCTGCCACAGTTTACAATATGGTTTTGGTCAAATCACTTTACCTTTTTGCAATGATGATGACCTGCATGCTTTTCTCTGTCAGTGTGTTAATTACATCTGAATGCTACCCACATTCTCCCCTTCCTTGCCCCCCCCCAGTCTTTAGTAGGAGCCATATCTTTTATGCTAGCAGGTGATCCACTGAACGAAACTTCTAGAATCCACTGAATGAAACTTTACTTTCCACTTCCTTTTGAGTTTGCAAACAAGACGGTGTATTTTTATAGGTTAATCATGTGTGTGTGTTTTTATGTGTGTGAAAGAAATCTAGGAAAATACCAGATGGATAATTTTATGCAAAATGCAGTCCTTTTTTTATGTCTAACAAAGGTGTGTGACACATGTATAATCTTGTACTATTGAGATTTATTATCATAAAATTATTTATTATACTTTAAAGGGCTAAGGTTAATGAATAGTGTGTTAAATGAAATATCTGTGGCTCCAACCTAGGGTTTGAAATCAATTTTTCTCAATTTTATTTGAAAACAGTATGCTCTGTTGAGTTCACAAGGAACACGCTGGTTCAGAAGACCCCAAACACTCTCATTTTATTAAAATCAATACAAGAGTGCTTCAAGACAGATCAGAACACATGGTTCATCTTAATAATGCATCATGCATTGGCTTTGTCACTAAAAAACTGCCCTACGTTTCATGTGCAGTTGGAAGGCCATGTGAGCATGCAGGCTGCTCTTAATCAGCTACTCAGTTTTTAACAATGACAAGAGGAAAAACACTAGCAAGAAGGGAGCAATTTACTGTTTTCTGCAGCCTAGCTTTAGGACATCATTGGTGATGTGCTGCATCTTCTTGAAAAGCTGTGCTATGGTTAAGCTGCTATCACCTCACACACCTCATGCATGCCATCCTCTTAGTCTTACTATGTAATGTTACTTTAATATTTTTCAGCCTTCCTAGTTTTAATCAAATGATGTTTGCATTCAAGCATTATTTTAAAATATTATGGACTATGAATTCAATGAAATGAACTTGCTTCCTTGCCCTCCCTGCCTACCTCTATGCCTTGGGACCTAAACAGAACCAATAAATTACCTAGAGTAGATCAGTTAATACACAGAGTAGATCTAAGTTAAAGTTGTAAACACACAGTTCATTTCTGGACCAGTTGAATGTATAGTTAAGAACAATGGATGAAACTAAGACATCTGTGTTGTACTAGGACTTTGGTCCCTCATCTTTGCAAGCTGCTGCATCTGTTGTCATGGATGGAATGCCAAGCACTGGATCTGTGTATTTGGGAAAGTTTGGGAAAGTTTGTAAAAGAAGAGTGGTATGTTTTACCTCTCAACCTGCTGCTTAGAATCATTTGCTCTGTGGATTTACTTCAGCTAATATTCGCAATCCCATAGTTGGCTATCTAATCACCCTCTGTGGTCAGTTGCGGGAGGGAGAGATCTCCAGTGTGGGATTCATTCCCTGTGTCCTGGACAGGTGTTAGGGTGGAACGATTTGCTCTCAGAAATTGCATATTTTGAGTTCGGGAACTAGGTCAACCCAGATTCTTAATTTTAGCCATCTAAGGGTTTGGATAAGTAAACCCCATGTTTGATATCTACCTTTTATTTATTTCTTGATCTCAAACATGAGGGAAAATGTAGTATATAAACCTCTGGTTTGTAATAGCTGTTCTTTGAAGCCTGGCTGGCTAGCTTGATTCCATAAAGTCAGGCTCACTAGGATTCGCATGGGCACTCCACCATGTCTCTTACTCTTGTGTTGCTTTCCTTTTGGGAATAATTAATTGTTAAATCCCCCCAGTTTGTTTCCCTCAAGCTCAAAAGCAATTAGGCATGTTTATCACTCACTGCAGTGTATTTATTCTGCTGAGAAACAAATCAGCAGTAGATGGTAGCCCTGGGAACACAGCTCTTGCTCTGCTACGCAGCACGGTCTCTATAGGAGCGAAGAGACCCAGTGTCCCAATGTAACTAACTGTAAGAGGAGGAACTACTTGTATATGTGAGACATGCAGGAATAATCCCATTATTTTTTCTCTTTAGGCTGTGACTTCTCAAGTCATTCTAGATTGCCACACGTCAGTGTGGATTAATTTGAATTTAACTTTCATGTTCTTTCATGCTTGGGAATGGGTGCGCTAAAGAAAGCCTTAATATAGTGATTTCAGCGAGAAGACGCTGAGACTTAAATTGCTGTAAATTTTCAAATATTGCTAGAGGTTCAGATATTTGATTAAAGTCATTTTTTCAGAATGAATTATTTTATTTTTTTTCTTTCCTGATTGTCAGCTAGATTGCTCTACTAATTCTTCAGTTTATACAATGTGAATAGCATGCCAGTTGCCTTTTTTTTAAAATTGTCTCTTTTGAGCCAGAAACAAGAAAAGTTTGATTTGGCTACAAAGTGAGAGTGAATGGTAGCTTTGTAGTTGGAAAGGGAATTGACCTGGATTCTGTATTCTTCAATCTAGACAATTTCTGTAGTTCACATGAAAGTCTTCAACAAAAGGTTAAAAAATGAATCAGGAGCAGAGGCTGGAAACTGTGACTTCTATGCCCTCCACAAGCTCTTTTATTGCTCAGCTGGAGAATTTTGCCTTTTCTCTCTGAAAAAGTTCATTTTTGTTGACGTTTGTTATCTCTGCATAATGGCACAGCTTCAGTGGAAAGAGCGGATTGTGCACTACGATCTTTGAGCAGATGATTTATGGGCTGTGCAGAGATGGAGATAGCTGTTCTGCTTAAGGTTCTGGACTCAGCTCAGTGCTTCATTTATGCTGGCTAGGTGTCACTTTGGAAAACGTTGCTCAGGTTGACACAAGCAGCCTGCAGCTGTGCAGAGATTCAGACTTAGGTCTTTTGACTTTCTGCTAGACTGTTGTGCCCATGTACTAATGAGTGATTTTATCTACACGACCAAAGTAGAGATAAATAAAGTGAAAAGAAACATAAAGCAAGACCTACAGATAGTCGCTGGGAATTGTGTATTACGTGTGAGATCAGCTTGGTCCCAGTATCGTGCTCTCTCATGGCAATATCTGCCTTAACAGTCCAACCTACAAGCCATTCTTTCACTTGGGCGTGCTGTGGCCTGGGGTTGATTGTGATCTGCCAATTAACTGTTGTGCATACAAGGGCAGGCAAAGAGAGCAGTGGGACTTCGCTCAGGGCCTAAAACTCAAAAGAGCCTTTGCTCAGAAAGACCTGGTGCCGAGGCCACCCGTATGATATGATGTTTCTGTTCTTGTTTACCGGGTCAGAAAAAGATGGCCATATCTGTACTCAAGGTGCACTCTGTGTTTCTGAAACAAACACAAGAGTATTACTGTACGTTGAGTTCGAGGATGTGTTTTGAGAGATGGCTCCTGCACTCTAATGATACTTTCTCTCTGTGTTACAGGAACAGCACAGAACTCTAGAATCACATCCTGGTGTGTTGTTTGTTTGTAGCTGATGGAGTTGTTTTTTTTTTTTCTCTTGTGTGAGCTGAGTGCTTATGAAATAGTCCTTTGCCTCCAGTAGTACAGGATCGGACCTGCAAGTGCACATCTGCAAAACATGAAGCTTTCCATTATATTATAAAAACAGAGGCTACAAACACTTGTTTATCACTGAGCCTGGCATGGGCTATGTGGTTTCTCCATCATCTCTAGGGTCAAAAGGTTGAAGTTGTTGCTTGTCTCTAACTTTGCTCCCTTGCCTGTGACAAGCCACAGAAGCAGTTTAATTTAATTTTGTATTCAACAGAAAGGTAGTCTTCAACGTTATACTATGAAAGCATGCGCAAGCTGCAGTATGATGCGATAAGATAATACTATCCATCTGAATGTTAGAGACATGATATGTAAAGAAAATCCATGGTGATTAAAAAACCTGAGTAAGTGAATATTGGGCTTGGATCTCGAGACAGCAGAGGCAGTTGTGAAGATAGTTTAGCTGCCTTCCAGAGGATAATGTGGGATCCTTGGTTGCTATTAGAGCAGCCCAGGAACTTGATCATCAGCTTGTAATGTTTGGAGTGTGGCAAGGGACATAATGGGATATGAGTCATCTTTAGCTGGTTAACAGCCGTCCTCATGTATTGCAACCATAAGGGTTATGCTGTTTGCTATGCTTGGCCTAGAGATTGGGGAGTGGACTTAATACAGCATGCTCTGGTGTCTCAGGATTGCCCCCCATTCCAGGGCAGATACTGGTTGACTGGTCATAATAAGTGAAGTAGTTTACTGGTCCACAACTAGCAAAACTACTTATTTAGTGAAATTAAATTTCTGTGTAATGCAAAAGTTAAAACTGACCGCGTATCTTGTCATGCCTCCTGCAAAGTGAATTCTTTTTCATTTGACTGCTATATTATTTTCCTTTTTGATTTCCCTTATCTTTAAAAATGTCTTCTAGTCTTCCTTGTTGTGTTCACCATGGTCAGAGTCCAATATAATTTCCATTGTCTGTGGAGTAATCTGTCTATGCTGTCCTTGGCCTTCCAGTGCTACCTCTGTAGCCTCTTTAGAAATTTCTGGGGTCCTTTATTTTAGGGGCTTGAGAAATAACTCAGGAACAGGCTGTTTGGTGGGACCGTGTGGGCAGATATGCTGAGTAGACACTGAAATTGACAGGTACCTGAAACTTAATGCTCTGTCTTCATGCTCCTGTTACCATTAAATCTCTTCTGACTGCAGTTGAGCAGTGCAGATGTGTTCTCCATGTTTCCATTTTCTTCATAAATTTTCCCTGCTCACTGGTGTTTTGTAACAAAGGTGCTATTTTTAACTTGATATCCTGAGTTTCCTGAGGCAAAGGCAGAGATCTTTAGGAGCCAAAACTATGATTGTAATTATTACAGCTCTCCCAACACCTCCTCTACTTGGCTTTGAAAATGAACAAATAAGAATATTCTTATTTCTTTGTTTTTAATATGGAGATGGAAGGTCCAAGTTGCTAGCTTGAAATTCTCTGCCTTTAAAATGACAGAATGTGGTTCTCTAGTTCATAATGGATTCTTACTATATTCTCTACTTAAGGATATGACATTTTTTCTTTATTATTTCTATGACAATAACACTGTGGCAGCTAGCTGAAATCCCAGTTGTCGTGTGATCAGTGCTGTACAAACGTGTAGTGGAACCCTTGACTTGGAGATCTTCATCTCCATGGATAAGATCTGAAGGAGCCGGGCAGAGGAGAGGAATATAGAGAATTGATATGGCCAAATTTATACAGACTGTTGCTGGCAGGTTTGACTCACTGCCAGAGTTGCTCACATGAACCAGACAGGTCGTCTTCCCTTCTCCCATTCGTAACAGCCCACAGGGAGTGTGTGAATCCTGCAGTGGGCAAGCATTGCAGTGTCATGTAGTATCCACATCAGTTCTCCTGCCGTAAATCTTGGCCTCACTGATATGAATTCAAGGCTGACATGTGTTCTGAAGTATGAGATTAGATACCCCTCCCAACATGCATGTTATAATTAGCACATCTTAAATACCACATAATTGCCTAATTCTCTACTTATATCTTGGCAATTCGTGATCTCAGTGACTTTGTGTCAGTAATGTTGGTGGGGGTGTGGAAATCCTATCGTAGTTTTGGTTTTTCCATTTCCTACTTCCTAAACCAACCCCCTTATTTTAAATGTGAATGTTTGAATTTTCCTTTTATTAGAGCTGTCACAGGTGATCTCTGAGAAAAGAGGATTTCTGTAAGCAGCTTTCTGAAGAATGTAAGAAAAAGGGATGGTATTTTCTGTTTTTTTTCTTCAGAGATAAATGGTTATTCTAGTCTTCGTTTTAGGGAGATGTTACAGATTTTTAGACTGTGTTACTTGCCCATATGTAATCTGAACCTAGCTAGAGATCTATTTCCTGAATCATCCAACTAATACAGTGAATTATCTGTCCCTGCTTTCATGGTGGATTCGAATTCCTTTGAAGCTTTTCTCTCTGCATCGAGTTATGACTTGCCAAAGGCTTTGCAAGAACGTTTGGTATGCCGTAGGTAAAAGAAAAACTGTCAGATAAACTTTTCCAGCACAGCAGATTCAGTCAGTCTGTACCCATCCATTACAGGATTATCATTGCAATAAAGTTATGGTTAGAGAAAACACCTTTTGGGATTTCTCTGTGCACAGAATAAATACAGCTTGCAGAAGAGAGTACAGCATAGTTTTTCAAATAACTTTGTTCTATTTGTTTGTTTTTCTCTGAGGTATTTATAACTTCACCAGCTGTTTATTGCATGATCACAGGAGGCCAGCGTTTCCCTCCTCTACTTGTGCTAACAGGAATATTTTAAGTTGCTCAAGTGAAGGGTGGGGGAGTAGTATGTTGTAATTTCTACGGTATTTCTGATTAGAAGATGTTTTTACTTCAGAGGATGAGGAAGGGCAGGGAGGAGAGAAGTATAGAAAAAGCTAAAGGCTGCATAAGAGTACTGAATGTTTTATCCCTTTTTAGTTAACATGAAACTATGGTTATTGAGTGGAAACTGTGGAGTTCCCACTGGTGTTATTGAAACTGGTGAAACTAGTGCTGTTGAGTTTCCATGGAGTGGAAAGAAGCAGTGCATCGTTTGTGGTTCTATTCTGAAAGCCTTTTACTTTCTTGTTGCTCTCAAACCCAGTTTCACATCTAGTAGATTATTACAAATATTTGCTTCTGTTAATTAAAACCAAATATAGCATTAAAAAATGCAAGACAAATCTATTTTATATAGACCTTTTAAAACATGTAGTATCTTTAATGAAGCAAGAAATACTTGGCTTGCATACAGTCAGAATATCATAAGCAAAATGCTGGTCTTGGCACCAAAATTGTATTGCTATTGGTCTCCAATATTACAGTCACATGTTGTTGTTTTGATCCTGGTTTTTCAGGAGGCAGCGGAGTTAGTACTCTGTGACTTTACAATATAATGTCAACCATAAAGCATTATGACATCATTAAACTTAGATGTAATTGAATGAGATATTTTAAGCTTGTGTTTGGCTAATATTTACATGATTGTAAAGACACATAATTCAAAATTAATTTCAAACTGTTAGACATAAAACAAGCAAACCAACAATAAAAATCCCCCACAAGTTCCAAAGGGATGTATAAAGCCATACATAATGCCAGGAAGACGAGTGCATTTCTGCGCTAAAGGAAGCAAGGCCAGAAAAAGCAGTGGCAAAATGATGAAAAAAGACTTATGTTTGGATAGATCATTCCCACTTGCAGCTTTCATTTCTCTAAATGCAGGCATTGTAACAGGATTGCTTTTGGTATAGAAACATTTTAATCTCATTGATTTGTTGTTATACTTTATATAAACAAATTCTATCAACATACATGAGTTTTTCAGCACAGCTTATGTCTTTCTTGCATGAAAACAGTTTAAAGCACCTTTATAATGCTAATTCTACTATATTTTCACTTAAGTACTGAGAAAAACTTTCCATGCAAGTGAATATGGAAATATATATACAAATATTTAATATATTAAAAATATTCTCTATATAATAATGATAATCTCTATTTCTCTAAATGTATGTATGCGTTTTTAATGGTTACACTAAGGATCCATATGTCTTGTCTTGAAGGTGGGAAGGATCTTCACCGTTGCCTGGTATGGGCTGACATGGAAGAGTTTGTAAATGGTAATAAAAGCACTGAAGCAAGAACCTGATTAGAGCAAGTGGGAACATGTTTGCATAATATCTCAGTATGGTGGCAACAGGAACAGACTCCTGCAGTCTGGAAATGCAAAGGACAGAAGTACTGCCTGAAGTGCATTAGAATCAGGTTTTCAGACAGTTGTTAGTGTTCTCTGCGGTAATTGAGTAATAGCAGATGGCTAGAGTGAATCCCGCACATTTCCTCGCTTACTAGTGGAGACTGTTTTCAGGATGATTGACTGCTGTGGAAGCAGGTATAATACTGGGTCGTAGAGGGAATGGGGAGTCACAATATTGTTTTCTTCTTTGAACAAGTAAGCAAATGTAAAGCTTTTTATGTTGCAACTTCTAGCTCTTGAGGGTAGATTTTTAAGCGTTCATCCCTGGATTCTTTTTTTGTAATTGCAAAATAGCTACTGTTGGATAATTTTTAAATATATGAAAGAGTAAAATTCCTTATCATGAGGAAGCCAGGAGACTTGAAAACATGTAAAAAGAAATTTAATGTTGTAATGTCTGAAACATTCCTTGACTCCTTGCAGTAGCAACATGTCAATATGTTTTTGTCTGCTTGACAATGTGTAGGAAATGCCTTTGATTTTGTAAAATTGCATGTAATTTCTTAACATTTCTTTTGATTCTATTGATTAAAGCTTTTCTGCCTTGCCTAAAGACATTAAATAGCAAACCATCTGCTAAAGATGGATTGGCATCATTCCTGAGAATTAACATTAAAAAAAAAAGTTTAGTCTGAAAATATTTAAAAAAATGTTCCTATTTGTTTTCTGAGACAGAGAAGAAAACAAAAGCTCTGTTACAGTGTGGCAGAAGGTTGCGGTATCTGGTCAAATACTGGTATTGACTTTGTACAGGTGGAGGAGGAGAGGTTGACTATAGTAAAAACGCACACAGGTAGCAGATGATGTATTGTATGTTTCATTACAAACTCTGTCCCACGTGGCTGTATGTTTGCCACCCGTATCAGTTATACGGGAATTGATGGATAATCAGCCATTCAGCCCAAAGTACTCTTTCTGCGGTTGCCAGCAGTGAAACGTGCTGATCTCAGTCGCTATCTCTATGGACATATGTGTAGGTTATAGAGTAATCCTCATCCTCCCAAGTTTCGTTAATATAATGAGGTGGTAAATATAAAACCAGCATGATCATGGAGAGTGTTTTTTTTTAATTACACTTTCTTGAGCTCACCACTGATTTTCTGGTTATGCTTTGTTATTATCTTTGTGTGAGCAGCTTTTGGGCTGTGAGCGGCTATGCTGTTGAGAACGTGCTTGTATGAATAAGAACTCTCGGTATGTTTGCAGTGTTGGGACAAAAATAGGGAGTAAGTTTCTTGACAGGTTAAGACAAAGAGCTTGTGCATTTAACCTAGCTTTTGCTGTGGATGGTTTTGCCAGGTAAGAATGCCATCTAACTTCCATAAAAAGTCAATTAGCTGCCCTAGGGAAAGAAGGTACAGGGAGGAGGGATTACTCAATAAATACTGTGTGTATCCGCACAGATTCAATGGAAGATAACTGTGGATATTTGCTTCTTCAGTAATTGGATTATCATTTTAACTGCCCAGTTAAGACAAACTTTAAATAGTAAAGCCATCTATGCAGGCACTGTGCATTTGCACCCTTTCTGCTACTAAAAAGATACCAGGTCTTTATGTGAAAGTGAGAACAAGCAAGTCCTGATAGGCGCTGTTCTCGTCTTGAGATTTTTCCTTACATAAAACCCCTTAAGATATTGATGGATATTAATTTTTTTTTTAAAATTACATTCATTCCACGTAACAGAAGGTTCCTGGACTGAGTTCTCAGTCAGTATGAATGTACCTGATGTTCTTGCTCTGAATTCTTTTCCTCTACTGGACTCACATAAATTACTGTCATTGCCGTGCTGCAGTAATTCATACATCTGAGGTGGTGTGGGGCTTGGAAGCGAGTGGGATGATCTGTGCAGAACAGTATAAGAAGTAATAACTCATTTCCTCTTTCCCCTCTCTCTGCTGCCTCAGAATTGTGCCCTGGGTACCCAGGGGCCAGGTCAGGATCACGAATGGTGGCTCTTGCTTCCCTCGCATCTGTGGAGTTGCTTTTCTCATATCACCACGTAAGCAGTTGGTTCCGAAGCATAAAGAAGGGGATGGAAAGAAGAATCAAAGTATCCACAAGTATAAAAGACAATGTAATTATTAAAGGGGTTACGTAAAACACTGCGCCAAATTACAGGCAGCGGTGAATACTTAGCAGTGTGCTCTCAGCTGTCTGTCTGTCTGTAGAACTTGCGCTTAGGCACCCAGCTCGCCAGGCTGTTCTTGCACATCAGTGTTTAGCCATGTAATTGTTTGTCTGTTTTTACAGGGAACATGGTGCAGAGAATCTAAGAGTTTTAGCCACAATGACAAATAGTGACAGTGCGAGGTATGACAGAAAAAAAATGACAAAATAACAATGTAGGATGTAGCAGCTTAGCTTTACTACTTTAAGCTAATTAAAAAAGCGTATTTTTACTTAAAAAATAATTTTTGATATAACTCTTTTACTCCCTATTTAACGTTTACACTCCAAATTTATTAAAAGTGACTTTGAATTTGCCTTTCTGCTATTTGTTGAGAACAGATGTTATTTTCTCCCAGCTCCTCGACACCTGGAACTGGCGAAATTCCCCAAGCTCATTCAATTATCATCCAACAAGCAGGGCTTATTCAAGCAATTTACCTAAAGGGGCCAATTCAACATAAGGTGGAAGAAAAAATACTCTTTTCACTGAATTTAAAATAAACTCAAGAGAAATCCTACTCACTTCATCAGAATGAGTGGCTACCTTTTTTAAATAAAAAAGACAAAAACGGCAAGTTTTTAAAGTTGTACTTATGCCCTTCAGTACGTGAATTATATAGAGCTTAATAATTTCCTCCAGACTCAAATTAAAACACGATAAACCATAAATTCTTGTTGCTTCTTAGGAAGGTGGATAAACAAAAGCTCCCTCTTTGTAGGGTGTTTCTTTTCACTGAACTGCACACCTGTATAAATACAGAGCTTGAGTCATTCCTGGTTTACATCAGAGAACAGGAAAAGCAGCAAGACAGGAATTAGCCCTCTTGAGGTAAACTGATGAGGTATTCAACAACTCTGGCACAGCTCTAGTGCTATTGCCACAACCCTTCCTTTCCTGCCACATCTGGAGCCTCCAGACACCTCAAACAGTGCGAGTAGCACTGGGGGTAGAAGGCCCTGGCTGAAGAAATGTACACATTTACATTTCACATCTTTCAGTTCAGACCTCATAAGGGGAAGTCATATATTTTCCTCAAGTGGACAAATGAAAGTATCAATCGTGATATTTATCTTTAAGAAAATTGAGACCACATAACTTTTCCCAGCACTGTCAGGGATATTTGTTTTCAAGACATCTCATGTCTAGCAGTGTTTTTTGTTGCAACTTGCCTTAGAATCTTCAAAACCAAAATATAAACTAAAAGAGGTTAACTAGAGATACAAACAAGGTTGCAGTCAAGCAATTAGAATTTGGATGAAAATTTAAATAGTTTAAAACCCTGCAGCAGTGCCATGTGGCAGGATGTGCTTATGGCCCAGTGAAGAGCATGATGACTTCCTTTTTTTAATTGCGTTTTGCCAAACTCTGCTAATGTCTTACTTTGTTTTCTAAGGGTGGTGTTTCTATCTCTATGTTAACCCTACTCTTTAAATATTGTGGACCTGTATCGCAATAAGTTAGTTTTCAGCCAGCAGATTTTGGATAAAAGTGGTCAGGAAAAGGGAAGTTCAGCTATAGGATGTCTCTTACAAATGCGTGGGAGCTCCTGTGCTGCCTGTCTCTTTGGAAAAAATATTAAAGAGATTTTTGAAAAAAACACTAAGTGGCTGCTAAAAGGTATGTTCAGCTATGTAATCAGCCAAATTTCAATGAACACTTATAATGTCAAATAGCATAAGGGGGAAGGAAAATTCATTTTTCACCATCAATTTGATCCACTTTACTAAATGTCATGGTTTAACTCCATCCGGCAACTAAGCTCCATGCAGCCACCACCTCCTCCTCCCCAGTGGGATGGGAGAGAGAATCGGAACACTAAAAGTGAGAAAACTTGTGGGCTGAGATGAAGGCATTTTAATAAGTAAAGCAGAAGCTGTGCATGCAAGTAAAGCAAAACAGGGAATTCATTCACTGCTTCCCATGGGCAGGCAGGTGTTGAGCCGTCTCCAGGAAAGCAGGACTCTATCATGTGTAATTGTTACTTGGGAAGACAAATGCCATAACTCGGAATGTGTCCCCCTCTCCTTCTTCTTCCCCCAGCTTTCTATACTGAGCATGACATCATATGGCATGGAGTATCCCTGTGGTCAGTTGAGGTCAGCTGTCCCGGCCGTATCCCCTCCCAACTTGTTGTGCTCTCCCAGCCTGCTCTCTGGCGGGACGGTGTGAGGAGCAGAAAAGCCCTTGACTGCTTAGCAACAACTGAAAACACCAGTACGCTATCAACACCATTCTCATGCCAAATACAAAACATAGCCCCACACCAGCTGCTAGTAAGAAAGTCAACTTTATCCCAGCTGAAACCATGACACTAAAAAACCAGAGCCTAGAAATAATGGTTAAACCTTGCACGTGGTGGCAGACTTCCCGTGTGGTGCCGGAGGCTCCTGTTGAAGAATCTCATCAAAGGGGCAGTGATCTTGCTGTAGAGTTGACTTCTAAGAGAATGTCTTTCTGTGAAACTTGTGTTCAACTTAATTCTGCTTCTTCAACATATTTTCTCTCTTAGGATTACCTTAAAATTTGTGAGTTCTCCTTGTTCTGAGATCACTAAATCCCTGTTCAGTTCACAGTTTCTATGTGTAGAACAAACAGGCTGTATGTGTAGATAGGGTCTTTTTGATAGGTTCTCTCACAGAATGTCTAAGTACTGTAAAGCTTTTGTAACAGAAATGTCTGGCCTTTCTTATTTAGTCTGCTATTCTTCACCGAGCAGAGTAACTGTGTGCTGCTTAACCAGGAAACTCACTTGTGTTCTCAAGAGGGAGAAGAGAACAGGGTGGACGTGGGCTCGTTTGGAGCCTTATTCTGTGTGACAGTTAATGCACTTGCCCCTCTCCCCTCCCTAACTTTGTGGAGGATGGACTCATGCAGGCGTCAACAAAATAGCTGACTTTATTGCGATGCTGTCAAATTATTCTGGCGCGCGTGTGTATAGTTCTTCCCAGTTGTGCAAATCAGGCTCAGAATTTGCATTATTCGTTGTTTCAATTAAAAATCTAAACTCCTTTTTCCTGTGTGTTTGAAGGTAAGGTCAGTCTCTGGATATTCTTGTTATATCTAGCAGTTTGGAAGCAGCCTGTTTGTCCAACACACTTCCTTTTTGCTTCCTGAGGAATGCCGTTCTTTGAATGCCTTAGTTTCGAAGCCCCATATATAGACGTCTTGCAAGAAATACTGCACAGGTTGAATGCAGGTAGTTTTTCCACGTGTTTGATGTATGTAGCTTCTTGAATTAGTTTGTTTATATGGACATTTCAAATTGGCTCGATTGTCTTGACGTTTTTTAGCACTGCCTTCTATCTCATACAAAAAGTGCAGTCAAATCAGTAGACAGTGCGAGTAAAACCCTTCAGATTAGAAATGGTGGCAAAACTCATGGCTGTCATGAGAAGCAGGCCTTCAGTATAATGCTTTTTGAAAACTTGTAAATCCCATTTCTGTAGGTTGCTTAGATATGTTTTGAGTTTTTTTTCCGTAAGTGACTTTGAAGCCTCAACTGCTTAACCTCCTTTGATGCATATTATCTTTCTAAGAAAAAAAAAAGCAATCTCTTAAATTGCTTAAGGCATACCTCAGAATTTTCCCACATGCGTTACTGGTGTTACAGTTGAGGTGAGAGAGGCCCCAGTAGTTACACCATTTGCAGTACTTTTCTTCCCTATCTTACGTATGTGTGTATGTAGTCTATAATATATTTTTTTAAATAAATAGAAAATTTAAAAATTTAAATGGGATGTTGATACTTCCTTGGACAACTATGATATCATGGAATATTAGATTCCACTGCTGTCCTACTATTTACTAACAGAATGATGAACTTTCTGTTTACAGACAGATATTTGGTTTGTCTTGGACTAAATCTTTCAGGAGTAGAGGTGTCACTCCAACAGGAGATGAGTGATTTCCCTGTCACAGAAGGTGGGCTTTTTGTCTCTGAAGCCAGTGGCTATCGGTAGTCTAGTTAGCACACAGTTAGCCGGACTGTGTACTTCTCCTTCTGCCTCAGCAGCTGCCTGAACTGTGACTCAGTAGTGATTAAATCTACATGCTTGTGTTTCTCTAGGGCACAAGGGCTGACAGTTGTACTAAATATTGTTGCTTTCTAGGACAAATTCAGAGCTCGTGTCGGCAGTGTGTTATAATTCCATTGTGTCAGTGGAGGTGTGTCTGCCCATGGCCAGTTCACATTCACTCCTTGCTTATATGCCGACTTAAGACACAATCTTTTAATCTCAGATTTGAAAGTTGTAAATGTACTGTATTGCCATGCTGTGTAGCTATTCCTATTTAGAGAACTAGAGGTAAAAGACCAACTAATGCGAATTCTGAGGAATTCATACAATAAAATATATTTTATTATGCAGTTGCTTAAAATCATTAATAGTAATACTGGCATTAAAAGTGGGAATCAGATATCTACTGGGTTATCTCCTAACCTTTCTATCTTCTGCTTCTGAATCTGAATTAACAAGAAAACAATGTTTTGTTCATAAGTCTTCCTTTCTAGTAACTTTGGAATATAGTAGTGAAATTGTTTGGAATCAGAGTTTCAAAGTCTTGGAAATGATTATATCCATATGAATATTCCACAAGTAATAGAGGGAGACTCTGTAGGTACTCTCCTTGTGCCAATTGAAAAGCTCCATGTATTAATATATGCCATCAGAGAATATGCATGGGAAAAGAGCACCCATCTGCCCCCAGTAATTTCGTGAACACTGGAAAATTTTCAGAAGAGCTCACGTAACCCCAGAAGTCCAAAGGAAAACTGACATGATCAGTTCTTGTGCTCAGTGATCTGATTTGATTGTGTCCTAGGTCCTTTCTAAGCTTCTTGAAAAGAATTCCTGTGCAGAAAAGGGACTATGCATTCTCCTAATATGATTGCAGCTTCCTGGTTGTACTGCAGCACATTTGCT
Source organism: Rhinoptilus africanus (assembly GCA_013400135.1). NCBI lineage: Eukaryota > Metazoa > Chordata > Aves > Charadriiformes > Glareolidae > Rhinoptilus > Rhinoptilus africanus. Next base: position 296,113 of record VXBO01011669.1, on the reverse strand, counting down.
TTTTTTGTCACCTAAACTGAATTGTGATTGCAGATGTTTCTAAGACTGGGACACAGCAAAATTGGCAGCAATATTAATAAATGAGGCAGTGTATTTTGCTGTCTTCATATATTGTGCAGAATATCTGCTGAGCTGATAGTCCATTTTCCTAAGATTCAGGATTTCCTTTGATGATGAAGGGATCGTGTGGTCTATTAAAGGTCCACTGGGAAGCGCAGTGGTTGTTGGGATGCAGCATTTCTGGATTTCTTATTGTCAGCTTGGAAATGTCAAAACAAATATAGTCCCTATGGACTGATTATCTTCAAATTACTTGATTCTCTGTGTGGTCCTGCTGGTTTTAGGCTGAGACACACCTATTGCTGCAGAATCTCACTGGTATTTGGTAATCGATGCAAGAGATCTTTAGTGTCGGTATGGTACATACACATATAACCTGGAGGGAGGGAGGTTTTCGGAGTAGTAGGTAAGATGCAGAAAATGAAAAGAATGATTCTGTGCAGAAACTGTTGTGAAGCCCACATGAATATTTATACGTGTGAGTATATGTATATATGTAATAGCTATGTAAAAACATACATTTGACAGTTGTGAAACTTCAGAAGACCTAGTTTGGAAAAAATCTTCAGATACGTTGTTCAGTGGTCTCCAGAATACTTTGGAATGGATTTGTTTTGCTGTAGGAATGTGCAGATGTCTCACTTTAGAAGGTAGAATAGCTATTATCACAATTAATTACTTTTCTTTGTGGCTCATGAAACCTCACATTGTGGTCCTAGGTGGGTGTGATAAAGTTTCCTTGTTTGAATTAATGGAGCGTAATTTCTTTATCCATCTGAAGATTCTTCCTGTTTGCTCAGCATGTATGATACCCTTCTATAATATGTTTTCTGTGTTTTCTAATTATTCTTAAATTAAGGTCAGCTTTATAGGGCATAAAGATATTTTCAGTGTAGTCAACATGGTCTTCACTGTGTATTAAGGTGCAAATGCAGTCCCCTTGGACTAGTCTGGAGGGAAATTCTAACATCTGTCTGGATTTGCAGTTCGTAGTTTGCAGAAAGCTGTTCTAGATTTCAGTGTGGATCTCCACAGCCCTTAGAGCAGGATCATTATTGCTAATAGAGTGATCAGTTACGGGAAAGGTGACTGTATGATGAAAGCCTGCCACTTTGAATAGCCGTGAATCTGGATTAATTCTTTCAATTAATGGTCCTGCCTCCTTTTGATATTACTGATGGTTGTTCTGCCAGCAGGTGGGGATGATTTTTCTTTCCTTCTGGCACAGGTGACATGTTTAGCTTGCTGAGCTGATTAATATCCCTAAACAAAAGCCTCAGTGTTTACTGTTCTAGAAGGAGGCTTGTCAAATCCAATCAGTCATTATATTTACGTGGCAAACTGGGTTTGGGATACATCATAATCAGCCCGTGTATGAATATTTTTATGAAACAAAGCAGAGAAATTTGACACTGTTTGGGGCCCTCTGCAGTGAACAGAATTGCTAAAAGAATGTTTGCAGCAGGAACATAAGTGTCATTACATTTTTAGTAAGTGCGTTTTTTATTTTGATAATGGGAATTCTTTTCCTATTTTTGTTAGGAATCTTCTTTGTCAGAGAACATATTTATTTCCTCTTACTTAGGGTCAAATTATGTGCTTTGGTAAAATGGCAGTTGACCTTGTGACAGTTTTGTATATAGGCACTGAGTCGCACCACTGGGACTGGGGCCCTTCTCTTGGTCCTTTCTGTCACTAGGTTGGATGAAGCTCCTTTTCTTACTTTGCGTTGCACAAGGAGTACTACCTTAAACTTTGAAATTAGTAAATAAGAAATGACGATTTGCAAGAAGGGTGCTGTGTTTCTTTTTGAGAGAACTTTTTATGGTACAGAGGTAGTTTTATTCCACTTTTTAAAAATTATGTGCTATCTCAAGGTGGTTAAGCACACACATTTGCAGGGCAGTGTTACCATGTCCTATTCAGAAAAAAAAATAAATTGTAAAGTCTGGTACAGCAAGAGAAACTCTGATAGTCCATCAGTTTCTGGTGTTCTCAACTGCTACTTTGTATTATGTTGGCAAAATTTCAGCTAGCAAGCTTTTATAGAGTTATGAATTGCCTTGACAATGACAGACTTCTAAAAAATCATACTTCACTTGCTGACTACAGTGTGGTTGCTTTGTAAACCATATACTTTCTATGATTTCCTGCAATTTAATTCAGTGCTGTAGCAAAACTTTTATATCTTTTTAGGAGAACTTCCTCAAATGAGGTCTGAAAAATCACTGTAAAGGCACCAAAGCTATTAAGAGCTATAGTAGTGCTATACGTAAACAGGAATTCCTGTTCTTTAGGTTAAGCTGATACTTTTCACAGTAAAGCCCAGTTTAATACTTGCCTTAGTAAGAATTGCCGAGCAACTTATTGACAGAAGACAATTGTTTTTCTTTTAAAATTTCACTTTCATTAAATTTTTTCACATGTATATCACAATAAAAACTCCAAACAAAAAAACAAACCCCAAACCAAAACAAACCCTTAAATCTTTGACTAGAGGAACAATAAAGAAAATTCTGGTAGGTAACTAGGAATATTTTGTAAATTACTACAGGCTTTAAACATTGCACTGTAAGGAACTACAGTTTAGAAAGTCTTGAGGTTAGCTTTAATTTGGTACAGTAATGACAGATATAAGGGATGTAAATAGAAATTCTTATGTGTGAATACATAACCTCTGAAGCCCACATTTGCCAATTTTTCAAGGAATGTCTACTCTTAATGTGTATTATTGATTGTTTTTTCAACCCAGAAGTTCTGTTTAATTTTTAATACACCTCTCTCCAGGAATCACCAATTCCTAATGTGTACTTAAATGCAGGACTCCTCCTCCTGCCTCTGAAATCCCTGGAGCGCTGACTCTTACGCTTTCATCTGACTGTTTGCTGAGACCTGCAGTATAACGTATGGAAGGGCTGTGTTGCCATTTACTCTGTTAATATCTTAATTTCATTAAGCTTATACTATTGGCCTCACTTCCTTGAACACTTTCCTTCTAATGCAATGATTCAAGCTGTTGATTCTTCAGCTGACTTTATTGTGTGCCTTAAGGTACAAACCAAGTCAGGGGTGTCAGCTCTTGGTTCTGCAGATTTACTCCAGAAGTGCTTCTGCACAGTTCAGAATAAGTATTCCAAGTCAAGAGCACCAATTCCAAGGTGCTCAGGGAGTTTAATAAGTGGGCTTTACTGCGAAAGAAATTTAATTAATGGAAATGCTTATTCTGTACATCCACTTCTTCCACACATCGAGTTTCCCATAATGACTCTCCAAAATGTAAGCATCCACGATTTGCATGTTTGATTTTTCTGATCTGGAAAATGTATTCTGCGTTAGATTAACCTCCCATCATACACAGTTCCCTACTAAAATTGTTTTCCAGACAAAATACTTTCTTTTCTGAATTGCATATTACTTTGTCTTTAATGCCAGTGGCTCCTGCAGTCCTACTGTCAGTAAAGTAGTAGTCATCATGAGTGAGAGTGGTATAATCTGCTCCACTATGCATTTTAATAGAAATAAATTCCACTCTGACCCTTTTGTTTTTCCGGACCAATCTGTAGCCTGTTCCTTGAGTAATTTTTGGAAAGCTATGGCTGGAGCTGTCACTGTTGAGTTTTTATGAGTACAGAAAAGCCTGGGTGGTTTATTCTGTAAATTCCAGATTATTACGAACAACATGTAGTATTTTCCTCCTTACATGTTTTCCTTTCTCAGTCCTGTAAGAATAAGAAAATTAATGTGTGTGTGCAGAACATAGTTAAAATTTATTATAACAGTGGAATTGATGAGTTCAGCTCATGCCTGTGTACCAGTTAAAAGAGAGGGGCCAAATGTTAGTCATTCACCTTGGGAAAAATGTATTTATTCCCTTGCCAAAAAGTCCATGGTAAACTTTGAAAAACATTTTTATGAAATAACCATCTTGAGAGAGAATTCCAGTTTCTACATTTTTATTTACTTGTGCATGGACAAAAACACATACTAAGAGCTTGCTTCCTTCCTAGTGTATTTACTGAACCAAATCAATAGTTTTGCTGTGGTATCTACTGTGATACCTTTTAGAATTTTGCCTGAGGTTTTTAGGTCATTCACAACTTCAGGAGAAAAAAAAAAACCCAAAACACACCATATCCACAAACTTGGCCAATAGTCTGTCCACTCCTTTCTTTGACTTGATGTAGGCCAGAGTATATTTTAAGAGGTGTACTTAGCCTAGAGTTAACTTTTGGGTTTAATTTCTTCTGCTATGAATGCATGATAGAGTCATTGTCTGTAGCTTGGGAACAGTATACAGAGTAGTTTTCTGTGGGTGGCATGCATTTAACATTTGTTACTTTTATTGCTTGCATGTATGTGGTTCATCGTGATTTGCTGTTGTAGGCAAGTGTTGAATTAAGATTATCAGTTCAAAACTAGAGTATTCCTCTCAATTTCTGCATGTGTGGTGTTGTCCAGTAAGGGGAAGGAGGAAGAAAAGGAAATCTCCGTTTTGCAGAGGGTCTTCTGTTTCTCTGTAGCCTCTTGCTTTTCTTCCTGAAAGTTTCTGCGAGACTGAAACCTGCCTTAGTGTGAAGTTTTGCAGTAAGACTCCAGTGACAATTACATGTACTTGGGTCTTTTGCTAATTCCTTGCGCAAGTCTGCTGAATGCTGCTCTAAATGGTGGGATTTTGTGTGAAAGCATAGAAGATGGGAAAAATCGTGCAAATTATAAAACCTCATTTCTTGTTAAAAAAAAAGGAATAAAAAAAGATGAAAAACCCCCAAAAGCTTAATTTTTAAAGAAAGTGTATAGTTAACTACTTCACATTCATTCTAATGTGGTTTTGGTTAGCATTTCAGGTGACTTCGTGTCTCACTAACATTTAACTATTTTGTCTAGCTTGAGTAATTATCTTGCATGATAACTTGAAAGTTATTGGTTTTAAATCAGTGCTTCACAGAACTCCACTGAAGCAGCAAGTCTTTATTCTGCAGAATGCAAAGGCGCAGAACCATGCCCAAAGTGGATCCGTTCAAAAGGGCCTCCACAGGTCTAGTGTGAGCTCTGCTTACCTTTCTTCCTGCTCAGAGATGTCTTTGTCCACGATAGAAAAGAAAGGGAAAAGGCTATGCGTTGTATTGTTTTGCCTGAAACCCTAAAAAGCACTTGGTTTTTCACTTCCATTCCCTGTATGTGAGCATTCTGGAGAGCAGGAGAAGGATTTAGCTGGCTGAAAGTTTGCATCAAAACTCCCTGTAAAGGAAGAGACTCAACGTGACCCAATGTAGAAGCATCTAGATTTCTCCATAAAAGCACCAGCTTCTCTCCACCAGCTGTAAAGGGGAGTGGAGTTTAATAATCCACCTGTAGATGCCTGCTGTAAAAGGAGCTTAAGCTGACTAACTCACATGTGAAGATCCACTTTTTGTTACAGTTAGATGAAATGACCCCCACTTTAAAGGTTTGTCAGTCTAAATCTCTTGAAATTAATAGAGCTAATTACGTGTGTGAGGTAGGCCAATCTTAAGCCCTATCTTCTCACAAGTAAGCGAAGCTTGTTTTTTCTTCTTGTATGAGCTAACCAGTATTTTGTTGTGTGGTATGTTAGATGTTAACTCTTCTTACGAGGTGATGTAGCCTTTTTAGGTGGGCTCGACCAGCCATATATAAGCTGTGTTGTTGAAATAAATACAGTCCCAAGATGTTTATCTCAGTATTTTAGCATGAATATCATTGTGTGTTGTAGATGTGAAAGTATATATAAATGCATTGACATAATGGCTCTGTGTTCTAGTTGCATCTAAAATAATCCCCTATTTCACTGGTATTTAACTGCCTTCATTGTATTGAGCTTTTTACTTCGATACCAAGGCTCATTAAATAAGATCCTCTTAAATGGTAGGCTTAGGATGTGTTATGCACAGTTCTAGTAATGCTGCAGAATCTAGACCAGAAAGTAATACATAAGAAAGGAGGCTAGTAAGTAAACAAAAGATGCCTATGCAGATTGGAGACATTAATTGGTGTAAGAACTATAGGAAATGATTTCTGTTGCCATTTGGGAATTTTGAGCGACAAGCTGTTGTGAGTGCTAAAAACCAGTTTACAGTAATGCATGAGTTCTAGGTTTTCCTTCAGGCTACTGGTTCCACTGGGTACTGTGAATATAAAATTGGATTAATTTATTTTGTGCAGATTTCAGTGCAGCATCACAGACATGATACATGTGACATGGATTCTCACTTTTTTTTTTCTTTGATTTTGAATCCTAAACCTGTTTTACTGCTATTTGGCATGGGATTTATATATAAAGAGATGCATAGCGCTTCATGGTGGGTGTTATCCTTTGAAACCTGAAGAGCTTTCAGGTAAAGTAGCAGCAGTTTGATGGCTCCCAACTTAATGCAAGAGGTAAGACAGAAAGGAGCCCCGTGGTGGGTTAGCAGGAGCATTACGGTTGTGTCAGGATCAGCTCAGCCTACTGTGTTACAAGCTTACGGTTAGGTTACAGCGTAGTTTAAAAAAATCCCAATATTATAATGACGTAGGGATTTGTTGTGTTTTGTGCTTTATTTTGGCAGTTACTAGGAATAGGAAGTCTTTCATCAGTGGCACAGCAGGGACAGAGGCAGCATGTCCTGCTGCTCTGCCACAGTGTGGGCTTCTGGGTTGTAGCTTAGAGCTGAAGGGCACTTCCTTTACCAAGATGATAATTTCTGCTGGTGGAGGGTGGCTGTGTGAAGTTGCCATGTGGTCCCTTCTCTTCTGCTGTGGGAAAAGTGAAAATGTAAAGCACAAGGGATCAGTGGGAAGCAGATTTTGGCTGTTAGGGGGTACCCTCAGTGCAGTTTGAGTGGTTGCCGTCCTCTGTTTAGGTAACAGAAAAAGGAAGTCGCACACTCTAAAACCAGATTAATTAGACTTGAGTCGCTAGGGCTACTGATCTGATGCCTTTCAAAAACACAAAGTGATTTATTCGTTCCATTAAAAAATGAAAGTAGGAAAAATAATAAAAATGGAAGGAAAAATAAAGCATTTAAGTGCTGCCATTTAGAAGGAATTTGTAATTTAAAGATTATGGATTTTTAAAAAAATTTTTTAAAGGCTTTATCTTAAGTCCAAAATGAAACAAAAAGATTGAAGTATGAACTGTTTCACAGATCACCTGAACCTCCCTTAAGGTTGTTTGTGTTTTGTGTGTCATCTTTATCCACTGGAGATCCAAAAGGGCAGCTGTTCTTCAAGCCAATACCATATGCTAGCATTTCAGTGTGTGCATTGTTTTTAAGGAGAACAAAACCCCACAAAACAAAGATGAACTAGAAACAGCTGATACGCTGTAATTAACATATTTTAAAATTCTTTAAATAGTCTCCAGCTCTCTTGAGATCAAGTGAAAAATAAGTTTTAGTCTCCATAGTTAAGAATACGTTATGCTGGGTGTAAATCAGTCTGCCTTTTTAATTGTCAGGATTTTGTATTACAGTCATCTCAGTGGTGGTAAATGGAAGCCTTAACTGGGTCAGGCCTCCTTGTTCTAGGCATTCAGAAATCATACCGTAAGTACCTGCTCCCAGGGAATTTGGGCTTTGGCCCCAGCACGCAATGCAGTGGTGACAGGATACCTGGGCTGAGTGTGCGGCTCTGATACCGAAGGAGAGCGGCTGGGTTGTGCTGCTGTGTGCCCGGGCTAACCAGCCCGACTCCTCATCAGGCTGCTTTCCCAGTGGGGGACATCCCTGCCTCTGGATATCCAGCCTTGCCTTGTCCTATACCTGTGACCAGCCTGTTCACAGCTAGTTTCGTCCTCTCTATGTTGGGTTTTAAATACTCCTTTAAAATCAATGCAATCCAAAAAGGGTGATTCCAGTAGTTACAATACTAACCTGCAATCTAGAAAGCCTGGATTTAATGAAATTCCAAGGTATATGTATTTTTTTAATCTACAAATAAAACAATCTAATGAGCTGGACTGGGTAATGAGAAGATGAATATAAATAAGCCTGTGCTTTAGAACAGCATAACATTATGCATAGTTGCCAACTGGTTGTCACGACTTATTACCTACCTTGGCAATGTCAGATCATGGTTTTTGATGTGTTTATGACAGGAGAGAGTCTGAAGGTCATACAAGTCTCACCCTAGTGCCTTTTTATTAAATATTTATTTTTCATAATTTTTTTATTTTCCTGAAGGTCCCTGTTAAAGTTTTTCTGTGTCAGATTAATTTTATTCAGTATATTTATTTAGTTCTAGAATGGCTCCACATAAAATGTGAAGATTCAAGGCAAAAAAAAAAGAAGACAGCAAACACACAGAGAGAAACAAGATTCTTGCACATTGTATACCTTCAAGTTAGATGGACACATAATTTGAGGCATTGGGCAAATTAAAGCTGGTTGGTTCCATCTACTTAACTGTACTTGTCTACAAACAGTTAAACAGCTGATGCTTGTTATATGTAAGAGACTAATTAGGGGTGGTTAAACTATGGGGGAAACAAAATATCGTGTTAACTCATAAAGGAGTTTTTTGTGGTCATGGGATTAATTTCATATTTAATAAGAATATTTAATTTATGGAGATCATGGAATGCATTAATTCAAGTTAATTTTAAGACTCTTCTGTGAGCTTTTTATGTGTGACCACAGCACAGGTGATTGTCCAGGGATTGCCACCAAATTTTTAACCTAAAAGTTTTGTGAGCATGAAGCCTTTGACATGTTATTTTTGTCTTCAGGACTTCTTCAGTACAGAGATAGTTCAGTTCATGGTGTTCCAAACTCTAAGCAGCATTAGATGCATCAATGGAAAAAAAGAGTATGTGGTGTTGTTTGCTGGGAAATTGAGGCCATCCAAGAAATTGGCAACCAGTCCCAGAGAAAACAAATAGTCAGCCTATTTTTCAGAGGCAGACGTGGCATCATGGCTTCATTTAATTTTAAAAGTTTTGTTGATTAGGTCAGATTATTAAATTCTGTCCCTTTTATTTCTTTCCTAATTGAGGCTTCCTGCCCCACTAGTTTGAAGTAGGAGGGGGAGAAAAGTGTGTCTGTGCACTAACTGGGCAACTGTACTTTAGGCCACCAGATCTTTTTTTCTTTTTTTTTTATTGGCTGCCTGTTCCAGGAAGATACAGCAAGATACTGTTTTAGGAATCACGATGTTTAAATTCTACTTATGAAAAGGAATGTTTGTTGAATTTCTTGGTTTGATGGGACTGAAGAAACATAGGCTCTTTTTGAGCTACGTGTGGAAGAAAGTGGTAGTAAAAGGTTTTTAGTCCAGAAACAGGTTACACTTTCTGCACATGACTTTAAGGAAGAATAGCTACTCTTCACCTATGTGGCCATACATGACAGAATAAAATTCTCCCCGAATGTGATGGGGAGTCCTGAGAGTATAGTGCTACAAGTAAACAATTTGTGTTAGGTAATTCATTCTGCACAGTTGGGGCTTTCCTGTGAAAATCTTGTGGAATTGCCAAATTTTGGTAGACATTTCAAAGCAACAAACTATCTCTGGTTATTTTGAGCCTGGCAACTGCAGTTGTCTGGGACTTTCCAAGAGCTGCTTATCACAGTGTGTTTTACCTTGTGCCAGGCATTAAAGTTGTTGTGGAAATGAATGATGTTACAAAGATTCATCAGGAGATTTGCTGCCCTCTGACTTTATTGAATTTTCACCTCAGACAGACAATGACCGATGTACTGACCTTGTCTCATGGGATTTTCTGTAGATTAATGTCTTTGCATTTTTTCTCCTTCTGTCCTTCATCCTTCCTGATAGCTAACTGTCAGGGCATGGAGATATTCATTGCTGATAAGCCCTTGAGATTTTTATCACAGCAGCACCTGGAAAAACAAGTATCACTTCTGAGTTTCAAATTGATGTAAAATATAATGAATGACCCTATAGACGAAGTAAAAAGCTGTGACTGATGTAGGGTCTCCTTGTATTTGCTTTCTTCCCGACTGCTGTATCTTGATACTCACCTCACTGCTGAGGTCTTAGGTTAGGTAAGTGGACAGTGCTATCTTGTCACACCTGCTGTTCATGGACCCCTGCCTTAATGAAACAACCTGCATTCACCCTCAAGAAGGTGTGAATTCTCTAAGAAAATTAGTTTGATGCCACAGTTTTGGCAAACTGAAAAATCAGATCCTTCCCATTTGCAGAATGGGCTTGGGGAGGAATTCCTTTTCTCTAAGGAAATCATTCAAAGCCTGGGAGTTGTTAGTATTTTTATGGTATTGACTATTAATAAAGTCAAGGGAAAAAAAGCTATTACTATATATTTAGTTTTTAAAGGAAGTTCAGGTTGTTTGCAAAATGTTGCCATTATTCTGAACAGAATTGGCACAATCCTTCTGGCAGCTAACTGTCAGCACAAAAATAAAACCTGGGTTCTAATCATACTTGTAGTAAAACAAATGTCCCCAGTTAGCGTCTGCCAATTTTTGGTATTTCTAGAGTGCAAATCAGATAAATCTCTACATGCTGCAGTATCTAGGTTAGTACCTAAACCCCCACACTCTTGGTGTAATAACAGCAAGGCCTTAGCAAAGACAGTTTTCTTTGAACCCTGCATTTCCCTTGTCTTTGTACATGGTCTTCTTAGAGTCTGGTTTTGTGATTAAAGTATAACTGTCACCTGCAATAGAAGTTGTACACACAGAGAATGAATAACCGAACTTTTCATTTGTGGTTTTAGAGCCGTCTGAATCCCTTTTTATAAAGTAAAAGAAAATTGGATATAAATACGAAGAGCTTTTTGTCTAGCTGAGACGTTACACAACAGAAATCTGACAAATGCTTCCAGTTGTATTGAATGTATTAATATCTTGTTTTAACCATTCAAAACAGATAGAGTGATCTTGATTTCATTAGGCAGTCAACAATTAAAAATGTAGGTAAAGTGCTTTTAATTGTAAAATAGAGAGAAATTCAAGGTGCTATAAAGTTTGAGGGTGTTGGTATGTCCTTATTATAATGTCAAAAGTCTTTTAGCAAACTTCTTGAGATTACCACGGAAACTGTTCTACACACTAGCCACTAATGACGGAATGGTTCTCCTGAAAGACAACTGAAAAAATAATTACAAATGCAATTAAAATTATGGAGAGTATTTTTCGTAACATCTGGTTCATAAGTCAGAATTTCCCTTTAGATATCTCAATATTGTTGTGAGACTAGATTTCCTAAACTCTTTATATAGTCCTACCACGTTGTTATGGATAGAAACAAAATTGACAATAACATCTTTTGCTGAATGCATAACGAAAGTACTTTGTCAGAAAAAATAGGTTCTAGTAATATCCTTTATTCTACAAATCTTTAATATATACATTATGGATGTATATATGAAATGTGTAAATACTTGCCTATAGTTACTGTGTTCTAGGAATACTCCTGTGTGACAAAATCATTTTACTACTGTGACCTTAGTCTGGTGCGAAATCATCTCATGGTTACAATACAGTGCTTTAGTAGCAATCCGCTTGAGATTGACCTTTTACAACTTAATTTATGGATGTTTGTAGAGGACCTGGTTTGTCTAGGAATGAAATGGTAAACAATAAATAGAAAACTTGAAGCTGGACCGGAGTTTGATTAAAATGTGCGGGTTTTTTTTAAGCTCAGAGGGGAAGGCTTTTTAGCTGATCGCTTTCTGAATTTAGTTTTGTAAAAAGTGCAAATTAATTAGTATTGAGGGTGGCACAGAAAAGAGACGAGTTTGTGTGGATTTAACTTTGTAAAAAGTGTTGTACTGTTAAATATGCACAAGGTGGTGAATATCAGAGCATAGGCCATCCAGAAGAAATGACTTCTACTACAGTAGCAGTTGTTTGAGTATTAAAAAGACATTAGGTGATCTTGGCATGCTGTATTTAGATGTGTTAGAGGTTCAATCTTGAACCCGCAGTAAGAGTCTGCAGTTGTTGCATGTTCCACGGGACCAGATTATCCTGCGTGGGTCTTGAGCTTCAGCAAAATTGCCCAAGCTCAGTCTCTGATTGCCTGGAGTTGAGTTCCGCAACGTTTTCTCCTCTGGAAGAGCTGCTTTTCCTTCATGATCTCTGACTCACTCTTCATGTTTTGTAGCAAGTACTCGACCTGTTTGGTCTTCTCTTGCCAAAGCTGGCTGTGCTACGGGGCCGTCCTCTGCACTGTTCCAGTATTTCTACTTGGAAACGCAGGGCTTGGTTGTTCTGTGCTTGTTCTTGTGTGCAAATTTAGAGTAAAAAAAACTTGCATTGTGCTTAACAGCTCTGAAAGGATGGTGATGTTCTAGAACTCATCAACATTATTATTTTTCTGTACTGTATTGGTAGATTGGGTTTTGAATGATGTCTGTCTGTTCATTGGTACTGTTTTGAGTTGAGGATATCTTCCTCTCACATGCATACATTGTTATTTGGGAGTATACGTCACATTTAGCCACATCTAAATTAATTCTGACGTTATACTGTCCTATCCAGCATGTCTGAATAATTAATGAGGGGAAAAAGAGAATTGTACAATGGAACTTCGGTTTGGAGTTGCCTAAATTTAAATCTCTACTTCTGAATTTATCACTGTACATTCAGCTTCATCTCAGTCCCCTTACAAATTCTCTTACTTCTGGTCGTCACCACTTAAAATAGTAACCACATAACCCTACCCTAAAGCCAACAGAGTGAAATTCTTCTAAATTTACATGCTTAGGAAGTATTTTTCTTTCAACTGGGAACTGCAGAGTAAATTGAAGAGGAAAATTTAAAAACTAAGTTGTCTGTGTTGTATAACATTACCCATGTAATTGTGTTTTTTACTGTGTGGTGCTGAAGCTTGTTATCCAAAACATATTATGCATATAGACATGCACATATTTTAATATTACTTTTTGAAAAATATTATGATGCTCAGAGTGACATGCATTTGAACGAGGATTGCTCTTCAGCTTGACCAGCATTGCTGGTAGGGGGTTAGGATGGAGGAGTGGCTCCTTCCGCACAGCGCTCGGATGCCATCAGTTGGGACCCTTCTGGAAGCGGCCCAGCCTGGGGGGAAAATGAGTCTGTGATGTGACAGTCTCTCTGTGCTTCCTCCTTAGGCCTTTGGGTAGTCATGATTGAAACCTTCAAGACTAATCCAGCTCTCAGTGGGAGATTTTTCTCAGTTTCAGTCTAGCTTCAAATCTTACTGTACCAAAAGTAAACTCCAAATCTCAGCAGAAGATGCTCGAATGTAGGGCAAGTATCCTCCTGGTCTGAGGGGACAGAACTAGAATTATAATTTGTAAAAAATATACATCAAACAGGGAGTATAGCACATCACTCTTACTGCAAGTGCAGTCGATATTTTTCATATGAAACAATACTTTGTTGTAGAAGCTCCCTGGATTTGGCCCGAATAATCTTTTTTTTTTAAATAAGGACAGTTAAAGAATTGGACTAGACAAACTTTTGCACTACAGTGCCAGTTTTTCCTTGGACTAAATACTGCTCTACATCGTGAGAGTAGCTGCTGACAGTTGTAGTTGCCGAACATTTTAGTGATTCTTTGTTAACATTTATTTGAATTTTCTATTCAATGAAAAATACTATTCAGCCTTGAAATTCAACTGCCAGTCTGGGGTGAAAGCAAATCTCATAAATCAAGCTTTTCCTGTGTGACAGAGATACTAGTATCTGTAGTTTTACCAAATGCATTATATAGTGCCAAGGTTAATTTTGTAAGTATAAGTGTTCACAGCATAAACAATTACACTATGAACTATGTATTGGTATATAAGCCCTTTGTATGAAAGGAAGAATGATGCAGCTTGGTTGAGAAAGCCACTGAATATTTGGAAGAAATTTAACTTGTAAGATTCTGGAATTTGGGGTTGGTTTCTTCTGGTAGGTCATTAACAAACTGCAGGTTTTGCCTGTGAGAGATACGGAAAGGTTTTATGAAAAAATCTTCTGTAGGCAGTAACACAGAGGCCTGGAACAAAATTTTAACACAATCATGGCTCAGAGGAAAGTTTATACCTTTATCTGATGTTCGTTAGTTACAAGAGGGTGCGTACTAAAGTTTGCCAGTGCTAGGAAGACTGACTTAGTTTGTATTCAACCAGCAATCATTTTCACAGATTCGGATGGCTTAAGAAAGTGTCAGTTCAGTGTTATTTGTCAAAAATGTGTACTGTACAATTTTCCAGGCCTGTCTTTGAATTTACTGAGGTATTAGACACGCATCTTGAGGGCAAAAGAAAAATAAGGTTCAGATGACTGTGCGGTTCATTTTATGTAATTGGAATTCATTTAAGGCTCTTCATTTGTTCAGCCAGCTCTGGTAGAGATGTACCTTCTTTGGAGGGTGTTGCGGTTTAGAATAGTCTTTTAAATCATCAAGGTTTCTACTCCTTACAAATGAACACATTTGGGCTTTAAAAAGAGAACTGAGGTTCAGAACTGCTGAATAGTCTCTATGTGGAGGTTGTTCTGCTGTGTGATCTCTGTACTCTCCTCAAATGTCCTTTTAAAGTTTTTCACTTACGTTGAATTTCAGTCATTAGGAAATGTTTTTCAAAGCTGCTTATTTCCAAGGGATGGCTTTGAGAAACTGAAAGAAAATCTGAAGTGTTAACAATACAAATATATACATTATATACAAACTAAACATTAAATGCTACATAAAACTAAATAATACCATAAGTAGAAACTTGATGAAGGCTAGAGGAAGAACATTTTAAGAAACAGCAGTGCTACACCATTAGTGGAGAATTCAAATAGTTAACATCAAAGAAAAACTCCACTTAAGTAAGATGGTGATAGCAATAGCAGTATTAGTAGGGCCTGTATTAAACCACTATTGCTTTTAAATAGTTGATCAGCAGTTTACACAGAGGTGACTCCACAAAATGTATGTAAACACAGAGTTTGATGAATAGAAGAGGCTTATTGGAGGATTGTGATATGTACAGCGCGCTCTATGCTTTTCTGCTGTCAGTCAGTGCGGATCGAGGTCAGGTTATTAGCTACAGCCACTTAGACTTTTCTTGCAATCTGTGTCGATCTCTAGCAGAAAAATCACTTAAGCTCTGTTCATTGCTTTGTTGTGCCTGAAAAAGTAGAGAGAGGTTTTTCAGCCTTTGGTTTAATCAACATGGTATGGCTGGATGATTAGGTAGGTTTGATGATTTAGGACTCTTTCGAAAGTGCTGTTTTAGAACTCTGGAGTGAGACTGGTAATGTGATGATGGATCTCCAATTTTTCTTCCATGGAAGGCCTACCTAAAAAGAAACATGTTCCTTGTATTACTAGTGGTGAGTTCAGTTCTAGCCATTGTCTTGTTATCTCGCGTCCACTGGTATAATTCAAAGAGTACTGAAAGAACGAAAAATTCCTTCTGTGTATTTCAATGACTGCTGAACCAGATCTTAGACGTGTCGCTTCTGCCACTGACTGCTGGTTTTGCTAATTATTAGCAGGAAAAATGCTTAAGTACTTTAGTGGTAATTGATAATTTAAAAAAAAAACAACTTGTGGAACAATAAAATTTGTGAATCAAATCTGTAAAACTGTCTGCATTTATTCCTGCGGTGAAGCAGATCTTCAGACTGACGTGGTTTAGTTAAGGAGTACTTTGAGGCAAACTGAAGTTCTGACTTGTGGAGAATCCTGGTTGCGGCGCTGCAGTTCATACCGGTGGGCCATGCCTCTGATAGTTGGATTCAAACCTTTGCAAGCACTTGCCTGAATTAAATGCTCACAGGAAGGTAAGAGCTGGGGCAGAACTGAGTTCTTGGGCTTCCAAAGAGCAGCCCTGTTAGTAGGGGCTCGTGAGGCACTACCTGAGCACGTTAAACCCAAGCTACTGTTTGACCTCCCTTCTGCCCTCCTGCATCTGTTTGCATTGTCATTTGCCAAGGTGCTTAGATTTCAGTGGTTAATGGGGTGACTGCTCTGTGTAATTAGAGCCCAAAGTATATATTTTTCTATTGTTTTGATTTGAAGTGTGTTAAATATTAGACAATCATCAATATATTGCCTCTGATAGATTAAAATGCATATTTAAATCTTGTACTTGTCCTCGGTAACTGGAAAAGTCAAGCAAATATTTGACTTTTTCAGAAGTATTATTTCCTCTTATTAAACTCTTCTGAAATTTGATGCTATGGTTCTCTTAGTGTAGATTTTCAATTTCTAATTAAAAAAGGTACCTGAAGAAGGTGTTTAGTGTATTAGGCTTTATAGTAGCTGTATCAGCAGATATGTGTGTATCTGGCTTCTGAAAATATCTGTAAGTTCCATGAGAAAACAGTGCAGAGTTCTTTTCTGGCTTGTTTGGTTGGAGGTTTTTTTTCCCCATTGAAATCTTGGTAGTCCTTCACCCCACCAATGGAATTAAATTGTGGGGAGAAAGAGTCGTCAAAGCAAAATATCCTTCACCAGTAGGTAGGACAGGTTTCTTGCAAAGGAATTAGACCTTGCTCCTGTTGGGTAACTCCTAAAAGATTTTAACAGGTATTAAATATGCACTCTTGTAAGCTTGCAGGTTGACTGAAGGGACATAAAGATTAGTACAATTCTGAGTGACAGAGTTTTCTTGGCAGCTGTCAGCAGTCAGGGCAGCGGGGCTTGCTGTATCATGTTCAGGTTAGCTCAAGATAGACAGGGCCTGTATTTTTGAAGAGCAGATTTGGATGTGATGGCTGGAGCAGCAGTGGTC
Source organism: Rhinoptilus africanus (assembly GCA_013400135.1). Lineage (NCBI taxonomy): Eukaryota > Metazoa > Chordata > Aves > Charadriiformes > Glareolidae > Rhinoptilus > Rhinoptilus africanus. The sequence goes on along the minus strand of VXBO01011669.1, from coordinate 279,366 downwards.
CCTGACTGTCGTGGAAGTCACTGTGCTTTTAACAGGGATGGTGGAAGAGGAGATGTACCCAGTCCTAAGAGACCATGGGCTTTTTTTGGGGTAGCAAATGCTGGGAGAGAGATGTGGAGAACAACTGGTTTTGTAACCACTTCAGCCATCTCAGAGTAGTTGTCTGTGAGTTTGGGTTATATTCTTCTGTAGTGAAGCTGCCCAAATGAAGGAAAGGCATGTTGGAAATTTGGACAATGTGGAATTGTGCCCTATATTTAGAGACACAGTGTCTCTCTGACACATGCGTAGCTGCTTAGAGTTCTAGGAAGGGAAAGGAGCTATGTGTGTGCAATACAAACTCTTCTACCTGTTTTAGGGTTGTGTTTGCTCCTGCTGTTATGATGTCTGAATGCCTTCCGTGTTTGTAATATATTTATCCTCACACCATTCCTCCTGAAATAGGAAGATGCTGTTTATTGCTGTTTTTTCTGATAGGGAGCAGAGGTGTGTGGGTATAGATGTCATGTGCCTGAGGATGTCTGTAAAAGTGCTGCAAATTGAATCCAGGTCTCTGGACTCTGAGGTGGATACTTCTAATTGCTGTCACATCTCTCCACTTCTGAGCTACCCTGTGTTGCTGTAAAACCATAATCATGCTGAAGTGACCTTGTTTTTCTGTTGCTTTCCAAACCTTCTGCATGTACCTGAGCACTTTCAGTCAAAGAAACGATTCATGCCAAGGTATGTTATCCGATATTCCATTTCCCCCCCTTAGATGTTTTTGAGAACCTAACCTTGAAATGCACGTCTTGCACTGAGCTGGGAGATTCTCTTTTGTGAACTTGATTTCTCCCAAACTGCAGAACTTCTCTGACTGATGGAATTCCAGTTTTCTGGGATGTAATTTATATCTTTATCTGCTTTATCTCACCAGTTGTCAATTTAGATTTTTTTAAAAATTTATTTATATTAAGTTGTAACAGGTTTTTTTGGTTGTTGTTTAAATGAGGGTCTTGGCTTGTTACCATCCTGTAAATGGAGAAAGCTGCTGAACGTGAATCAAATTAATGACTGAACAACCAGTCTCCTGCTTGGGTGTGTGAAGCTACTTCTGTATTACAGAAGGAAAAATATTTCCATAGCAACCTATTAAAAGCACAGAATGTTTTTGCTATGTAGGGTTTTTGTTGTTGTTACATCCTCACAGCGGAGAATTTTGACTGCTGTAACTGAGCCATAAAAAATATCTAGTGATAGCACAGCAATATTAGTTACTTTAATTAGGAGTTTGTACTGCATGTATACTTTTATAAATAAATGTAAACTGTTATTAATGAAATTAGCTCAGGTTTCTAAGACATGAAATTTTAAAATGACTACATGTTTTTTTTTCCTGTTATCCAGCATTTTCTTTGAGCCCTGATATACCAGAATCGTCAAACTTGTGGAGCAGAAGATGATAAAGCAAAAGGATGTTAAGCATCATGTAGATATGTTCAAACAGCTGGCGGAGCTACTCAGGAATGTGCTTCAGCATTTATTTTCATTAAGGGGTGGATGTGCAGCTATTACACTTGTGGTGGAGTACCTCAGAATAGTGGAATAAACCTGAATTTTCAGGTTCTGCTTTGGTTGCGTGAGATGGCAGTAGCAGCCCTGTTGAGTCTTTTTTTTTTCATGGTGTTCCAGGTCATTTGCTACAGCAGTCATTATGGGCAGTAATAGCAGGCAAGACTCTGGACTTTTCCAGTCGTATGGAATGCTTTGATATGTTGCCAGATTAAATAAAAGTGAGCAACAAGATTCCATTTGGCTGCATGGCAGAGTAACGAACCAATACTGCTTGTGAGTAGCTGCTTGTTCGTGACCCTGTTGGTTGGGTTTCCTGTTGCTAGATAAGAAATTTCTGTAGCTTGGCTGGTGGGTCTTTAGTCCCATGCCACTCAGCCTCTCTTTTTATTAATTTTTGCTGCCATATCGTTATTAATATCTAGTTTTCTGTATTTAAATGTCGCTGTCATGGAGGAACCCAAAAAAATGACTTTGTTTTTTAAACGTCTTTCCTGAGAAATTCTGTATCTGCTCTGCATTGTCTCTTGTTTGTTACCATACTACCCTGTCCTGTCTTACACCTCTTCACAGTATCGCAGTTGCAGTGGCACTGCTCTGACTGGATTTACAGCTCTATGTATCAATATGGGGGAATAATAAAGAAACAGAGAAGGCAGTGTATAATTTAAAGGCTCCATTTGTTTTAAAATATACACAAAATGGTATTTATATGGCTTAAAGAAATTGTTTCTTTGCGCAATCATCTTATTTTGGTAGTAATAACTGAAATATGTGAATTTTTCCCCAAAGAGTCTTGCAGTTGACTCCTCTACTGTACTGTAAACCTTTTACCATTGCAAAGCCCAGTAGCTTTGCATAAGTTTTTAAGTAGATAGTGGTCTCTCAGAAAAGAGTTGATTGAAGAAGTGTGGCATCATTTTACATGTGGTGAAGTAACTGATGAAAAAAGAGCATGAGAAGGCAGGAAATGCATCACTTAACCACAACAGTGAAATGATAGGATATGTGGAGGACTTGCTGATTTAGTTTGAATTGCTAAAATGCATACTTTTTTTTTAATTTGATGTCACTGTTTATTTAATTAAAATGCTACAGGAAAGTTCAGAACAGCGTTCACTGTGGGGGAGCATGACCTTTTTGCAGCAAGTTACTCAGAATAACTAGAAGATACAATTAATTTTGGTTTCACACTTCTCTGTAGATTCATAGGCTGGCATATTTTGAGATCAGTAGAGAAAATGCATGCTTTTCATTGCTCAAGTCGGGTGTAACGTCACACCACTGGTCTCAATCAAATTACAGCACATTACTTTTATGTCTGTATTTAGCTTAGGAAAGTCATGGTGGTTGTTGAGGCTGCTGAAGTCACAATAATATTGCATTACATGTCTGCTTGACTGGTATTTGTTTACTGATATGACTGACAAATCAAGATGCATGTGTTAATTAAGTTTAGGACATGATTTGTAGATTCCTACTGCGTAATTAGTTTATATGAAAAATAATTTGCAAACTGTGGGAATTTTGAGCATATATAATTTGCTTTTCAGAACGTTTTTGACAGTGGAACTTTAGGCTGAGAGTCGTAGCTGTCTGTATGCATCGGGCTTTTCATGTGCCCCATTTGTGAACCTGCAGCTTAACTCAGCTGCTATTAGGTCTTTGGGGATTGGTGTCCAGGGACATTTTTGAAGAGCTGTCAGTTTAGCTGGCAGGTGTTTCTGCTGCAGTGGTGTTACCTCTGTGCAGTGCTGATCCCTGTTTTAAAATAGCTGTGACACCAGTAAGCCCTCAGGCTAAAATTTCTGAGAGTAGATTCAAATAGCTTGATCTTACAGGCTGCAGTATACCAAGGGAAAACGGCTTCTGGAGATCAACCGTTAGCTTAATAAATGGCTAACATGTTCCAGTTTGATGCCTGCTTGAACTGAGACTCCATCGCTTACTTTTAAGGCTTCTTCCACGTGAATCCTGGCACTCTATTACTTTTTAAGCTTCTCTCATGTTTAATTACTATTAATGGATCTCCTTTGTTTCCTTTTTTGGTGTTGGGGTAGCTTGCTACTAATTAGCTGCATTTTCTAAGTGGAATATGTTTACATGGCTGAAACCACAGGGTATGCGAAGGATATATGGAGAAATAACTGGATTTGTGAAAACAAACATAGGCATATTTAAATGAAACATGAAGTCAGAGCTTTGTTCTTCTTGGAAGATAATGTTACTCAAAGTGTTTTGAGCACATAATTTTTCAAGTTGATGCTCTCCTTCCTTGTAGCTTTCAGAGTGGTGAAAATGTGGTGAAATTAAGTAGACAATGTTTTTGGCTGTACATGGATAATGGTATTGCTTTGTAGATTAAGCAGCTGAAATTCATCCCGTGGTAAAATGCGTTTCACTGTGATTTGGTGTGAACAGAAACCAGGTTTCATGCCTTTGTGCTTCAGTTAGCGTAGCCTTCCATTATGGAGTCCAGGAACCCTCAGCCTTCTTTCCTTTGAGTTAAATGCAGACTTTTCTAAGGCTCAAAGTAGTGTCTACTTTTATCTTTACTCTCAGGATCTACTAATACTCCCACAGAAGCCTTACATGTCATTCTACTTTTCTCAGAGGTATTCAGGCAATTCCACTTTTTTGTTTTTCTTTTTTATGAAAAATTTTAAATATCCAAAACCATAAACTCAAAAGTTGGTTCAAGTGATGACAGAAAGCCTGTGTTGAGGTTTGCATCAGTTCTGTGTTGTGCCATAGGCTTTTAAGGTCATTGATCTCTCTGCCTGAACTTGCCACATGTAAAATTTTTGTTGTTTTCATGAATGAATGCTGAATTCTCATGTGATATCCTGATGGGGCTCATTGGTGTGCCTTTACTGTGGTTAGCTGCTAGCTCTCCTCTCAGTTCCATGTTTCCACTTTGTCATTCAGCCCCCCTGAGTCTTCTGACTGATTAGAAGTCTATTAAATATGGTTCTGGTTGGAAAAGAATAGTAATAATGTAGGAATGTGATGAATAAATAGGAGATAGATTTCACTGAATGCTATGGGTGAATCTCTTTGTGGTCATCAAGAGCTGTGCTATGACCAATACTGGAGAGCAAGAATGTTAATCAATTTTTATCATTATAAAAGTATTGTGTGTGAAAATTGAAAACTGTCTTTTACATTCTGAGAAAGAATACTCAAGAGACCCATGGTGAACGTGGTAATGTATTTTGTAAGAGTGAGAGTGTTCCTGCAGCACACTCTAGGTCCCAAATGAGAGGCTTGTCAGGCAGTTTTACATGCATGACAATTATCTGAATATAGCAGATGAGAAACTAAAAGACAAACTGCTGTGAAACAATTTCTGTGTTCTGAGTAGCTCTCAGTTAATAATATCTTTGTCTTCCGTAGATACATAAATATGTGTAGGTCATTGGTAGTAGTTGGAAGTATCACTAGAAATAGCAGTGCTGTGTGTTTCAAATGTGCCAAAGGTTGGAGATAGATGAATTCTGATTCAGCCCTTATAATTCAGGTTGGTATACATGAGTTTTCAGGTATTTTTTTTTTTTTCCTCAGAACCTACTTGCAAAATTGTGCTCCAGAAGTCCTTACATCAAGCAGACCTTGCATGTGTGAATCAATTGTATGTTTTCATAAAAGAGTACAACTACTCCTCTCCAAGTCAAAATAGCTTTCAAACAATATGTGTCAGAGAGAGCAGCATTATGGATTTGAATATTCACATATGTTCAATATCAAAGTTATTTGGCTTGATATTGTATCTCACCTAATTCTGAAAGTTTTAACCAAAGCTGTTGCCTGTTTTCTTGTGTGTGTAAAGTGAGGCAGGGAGAGTCCAGCTCCTTCTTGCAGTGGAATGGACAGTGCCTTGATCAAGTGAAAGATGGACAATTTAGGAGATGTTTAGGTTTGGCTTGTGAAGTCCAGTAACTTGTGCTGAAGCTGGGATGTATCCTTACTTTACTCCGTGGGGTTCAGACAGGTTTTCTGTGGGGCGGTATGCTGTTTGCAAATCCTGTGGGGCGGTATGTATGGGTATGTTGAAGACGTGTGCTGGCTAACATACTGTATTGTGAGAGTCTGTAGCTTTTTCTTTGATGCCTTTTGCTTAGTTGCAGACCTCCTGAGGCATTCAAACCAATGAAAGCTGACAACGCTGTAGCTTTTTTTCTTGTTCTTTGTGCTTCTTTAATCAATAAGTTAGTTTGCTTAAAATGCTTGTATGGTTTAAGGTAAATGGACAGTTACTTTAGGGCTTTGTAGCAGCTTTAACTAAAAACTTTTCAAAGTTGTATTTCATAAGCCCCGCATTTCAGTCAACAGAGCAAATACTGACAGCTTTTGGGGAAAAGGCATGGTTTTTTTTTTTCTTTTCCCCATTGTAAATTTAGTAGGGTTGACTTCCTCATCATTTGTGGTGTGTCAACATGAACCCAAACTCCCCTGCATCTCTGCATCTTTTTTGGAAACTGTGCCTATACAGCGGGGATCATTTGTCTCTGTCCTAATTCCCTTCTGACTCTAAATGCATCAGGAACATTTGCAAAGAATAAATCTTTTCAGTGCATTGACAAAGCTTCTTCTGTGTTAGCTGAACCAGACAATGAGGCTGAAATCCTTTTTTGAATTGGGGTTTGTGTAACTCTAACCCAGCTCCTGGCTAAGCCTTGCAGACTGATCCAGAACAGTGGGCACTGACCGCTGGTGTGTTCTGCTGCAGTCTGAAATGTGTGGCCTAAGGGACTAAGTCTGGGATTGTTCAGTTGGCTTTTACCAGCTTGCTTTTGCTCAACTTTACAGTCATTTCCCTGTGGCAATGTTACTTGGCAAAGAAGGAGAAAAAGCTTAGTTGTAGGCAGGTGTGTAGTCATTTCCAAGTACAACAGCTTAGGACGAGGAGAAGAGGCTAGAGAAGCATGGTTGGCTGCTACAGCAACTTAGTTGTTGCTCTGCTTTCAGAAGCTCTGTGTGGATAGAGCTAAGCTGACAGGGAAAAGTTCAGTCCACTCATATATGCTTTTATCTGAAAGCATTCTCTCTGGAATCCGGCTGACTGCTAACAGAACGCCATGTGAGAAAGGATGGAGGACTCCCTCTTACCAGTGAGTAGGCAGATCATTTACAGACTTAGGCGTAACGGCCTTCTACGCGTATTCTCTCTTCTCCTGTTATGTTCCTTGGCTGTTGTATTGTTTGGAAAGTGGTGGTGAAAAATAATAGAGCAGTGGCGTAGGCAGAGATGAAAATTTATGAGTTCTGTTACTTTATCAAAGGTGTAGTAAGCAGTGAGTACACAACTAAGTTGAATGGAAACCGTTATTACAGCAGTGTTTCAAAACAAAACAAAACAACAAAGAAAGAAAGAAGTCCCCCCAGACCTACACCCTGAATTTACTGACGCTCTAGAGTTGTTTTTTCATTCAGCCTTGCTTCTGTTTCCAAAAATACCATTGTAATGGTGTGTTTCCTGGCTACACAGAATTATCCAAAGTCAGTTGCACAGCGAGTGAGATACCTGACGCTGTTTATTAGAAAAGAGGAATCAGTTTGATACAGATGTCTCAATGGGAGTGAAAACTAGTAGCACTTGTTATACAGATGATTCAAGTTTCATGCTTGGTAAAGATATTAAAAAAAAAAAAAGACAAGAAAACCAATAATTTTATGAAGAAAACCTCAATGGTTAGTATTATTTTCCATTTTATAAACTTCGGCATGTATAACGTTTTTAAAAATGAAATATTTTTAAGTGTCAGGCCATTTCTTAGTTTTCAACTTTTGTGGGGGAATAGTAGTTAGAATGTTGTGTTAGTTCTTAGTGTATTTATTTGGAAATATTATAAAGTGAAAGTTGAAGTTAGAGCAAAAACGAAACTTTGTGGAAAAAAGGGGATGCTTTCTTGCCAGACGTTACTATTTAACGTTTTTCAGTTGCTGAATGTGAAAATTTCAGTACAAAATAAGAAAGGTCCCATTCAGCTTCTCTAAAAATTTTAATACTTATTCAGTGGCATTTCGTTTTGGATACAATTTTTAGTAAGCAGTTATTAAGAAGAAAATCAGCCTACTTTTTCACTCATTTGCTATTTGACTCTATACTCTGTAATTGCAAATCATCATAAAAATTTCTGAAAATTGGAGAACTCCCAAACCTTCCATACTCTTTCTCTGAAGACTAGTAATAAACTCCCTGTTAGTTTATGACTGGTGGTTTTTCAGCTTCTGAGGAAAGGAAGGATTAATTGGAAATGTCCACTTGGGTTTGTTGGATTTGGAGAAGGTGTGAAGACAGGAGGGGTGATGGGGTTATTTTTCCCTCCACAGTTTCAGAGATGAGAATCTTTCCAAGTATGATGGTGCAAATTCGTAGCTGTGTTTAAACTGATCCTTGAGATTTAAATACATAAAAGATTTTCTCAGAAATCCATAAGAGATCTGTGGAATTGAATGAGATTTTCATGAGAGTTAAAACTGGCAGTGGCAAGCAGCACCTAGTGTCAAGACACTGCTCAGGACGAAAATGGAACAGAAAACTCCATCTGGCATCTTGAATAAGTTTACCATGAGGTAACTGGATCTGTAGTTTGAGGATGCTGCTGCTGTGATGTTTTTATGATCAATAGTAGCAAAATATATGGAAATTCACGTTCCTGGTGTAACAGGAAGGATGTGTAATTTTTTAAATTATTGTGCATGATATTTATTAAATATCCTGAGGAATTATTCTGTTACCCTTTTGCCTTGCTGAAAAGCTGACTTTCTCAGATTTTGAGATACTAAAAGAGGTATGCTGTAAGCATATTTCCCAAAGGTTCACAGTGGTAGCAGGTAAAATACAGCCAGTCTTTGACAGTGCCGAGGAAAACAAGTCAATCCTTGTTTTCAGTGTCACTGGGCAGTGACAGCAGCATGTCTGAATTAATACACAGAGCTGCAGCTGTATTCCATAAGCCTGATAGTTTCTCCTTATTGTTTTGACTGAGAATATTGATTTCCACATTCAGCTTTTTTTCTGTTTGCAGTTGTTCGCACTGCTAATCTAATGTGGTGGTGTGAAAAATTGTACTGGAGCTTTTCTTTAAGATTTCTTGGGGCTTAATGTCTTTTACCTGCTGGGCTGTTGCCTAGAAAATGACTACTTGCTGCACTGCAATTTTGCATCACTTTTCTTTGTTACATATCCATTTTATAGATGTATAAAATATAATATATATAACACATACAAATAAAAATATACACATATATTTATAATAGATATAATATATTACATGTATAT